>CP139505.1:138802624-139042785 GCA_021014915.2 Artemisia tridentata subsp. tridentata | reverse complement strand
TAGTTAATATATTGTGGAGAATAATTAAGTAATAAATATATTATACTAGATTGTAGTGTATTATTATATAATTTTAAAATTATTGCTAGTTTTGTATAAGCTTTAAATACCTTTGAAAATTACCTTTATTGTTGTTTTGGTAATTTCAAATCTTTACAAAAAAGTTTTATATATTAATTTTTGTTAATTTTGTTACATTCCTATCAACCAGATACAAAAAAGTTTTCATTAGACTGTAATTCCGTCATAACCATTATATGAACCAGATGCTCCCTATATATAGCATTAGTTTAATGACAAAGTTCAAACTTAAATTCAAATATCTAAATATGAATTAAGCATATTCCCTAATATTAAGAATACATTTAATACAATAACAAATGAAGAAACATAAAAAAATGAACTTAATGCATTTTTTTTTTTCCTTTTGCATTAATTGCTTTCAACCTTTAATATAGCATTTTTTGGATTTAGTCTTTAAAAACATGTCGAATATGTTATTCCCATTACATGATAGAACACACACAAAAATAAAAAATAAAAATAAAAACAATTAACTAACTGACTTTTATTATTTTATAATACAATATCATGTTAGGTTACATTATAACATATTATGTTATATTAAATTAAAGTTATTGTTGTTATTATTATTATAAATAACATTTATTATTATGTATATCTATAACATATATATGGGGCTAAGCATGCTGCTAGAAAATGCCACATCATTGCCACCTCAATGCCACTTGGCATTTCCAGCATTGCCCGAACTTATTTAAAAAAATTTGTCCATGGCTGGGTTCGAACCCTGGACTTCATACACACAGCTAACACTCCAACCACTGGAGCAAGTGTGTTTTTGTGATAGATATTGGAAAACAAATATTCCAATCCGAAATTCAAACTCTTATCAATACACAAATCATAACTCACCCCTTAATTATCTCCCTAAAATCTCTTAAACTGAATATTGCCTTCCAAAATTAAAACTGTATCCCCCTTATCACCCGGCATTTCCTAATATGTTTCAATTGTATAAACTAGAACCCTAAAATATCTCCCAATCATATCTCCCTTTTTTGAAACTGAAATTTTACATTCCATAAATTACTCCCTAATTTAAATGCATTCTATCTTTATCAATATGATTTTGTTTGATTTTGAAAATCATATCAAGAAAATCACGCAAGTTTTGAAATCACCATTCACGGCAACAAGAAACACCCGTAATCTTCGTAGAATATGTACCCACAAATTTACATAATCACACTTCAAATAATCCATATCACAGGTGCGACTAGGGTCTTATATTGTGAAAAATAAAAGGACAAATTCAGTGTATGTTTGTGTGTTTCATGATTATATTCACAATGATAAAGGTATTGGATTATTTTTACAGTTTTTTAAATCATGACATGTTTGATTCTTAATAACAAATTAGCCACTTATCTTATTTTACTTTTTTCATATGAACTGATTTTGATTAATCGATCATTTTGATTTTGATATATTCGATTTTCGGTGATTAGGTATGTTAGTGCAAATATTACGATATTTAAACTAAACGGTTTCTTCGGTTTTAATAATGACAAACATGTAACTTGTAATACATAACGTAAAATGTGCAAGTTACTTGTAAACACAAATCATCAATGCATACTTACATCAACACCTCCCGACGTCTCAAGTATGCTTCAACGAAGTCGTAGATTTCCATCCCGACATAAATCACTCAAGGTATGGACAAGCAAATCTACTACTTGACAAATGATCAAAGGATTATATTTTTCTAAACTTCACATTTTTAATGTGACAAAACATTTTTTCAAAAATACATTTTACAAATTATTTTTGAATTAAAAAGAAATGTTTTATTTTGAAAAATAAGTTTAAAAATCCCAACAGTCAATTTTCCTCCCAAAATCAGCTCCAAACTTCCCCAAATAAGTTTTCACCAGAAAAGACAAAAATTGGAGCGTCCTTGTCTGGGACGGCTCCACGGTTCCACTAAATTTAGTGGAACCGTGGGACATTTAGTGGAGCCGTCCATACAAAATTTTCTGTAACGTTCAGATTTTTCTTGCCTATAAATAGTGGACCATTTCACACTTTCAACTTGATTTTTCCAGCCCTTTTTCTCTGGTCTAATCCCTCCTCACTTAGATGACTTTTTTTGATCATTTGGAGAGTCTTAGTTTGTTTAAGAGTGATCCAATCATCCATTCAAATGATCCTCTTCATTCCTCTTGATTAGCAAGAGAAGAACACAAAGTATCCAAGTAGATACAAAGTGTTGTCATCCCTCTTGATTAACAAGAGAAGAACACAAAGTATCCAAGTAGATACAAAGTGTTGTCATCCCTCTTGATTAGCAAGAGAAGAACACAAAGTATCCAAGTAGATACAAAGTGTTATCATTCCTCTTCATTTGCAAGAGAAGAACTCAAGGTATCCAAGAAGATACAAGAGTTGGAGTTGTTAGGTCTTGTAACATTTGTTACACTCTTGATTGTATCATAGCATACATCAAGATTATTTTTCTTTTGTGAGAGAGTGAGTCAAGATCATTGTGATCTTAAGAGATAGTGAAGATCTCTTGAAGCCATTGAGCTTGTGTGATTGATCATGTGGATCAAGGGTGGATCGGGTAGATCATGGTAGATTGGTGCTAGCTAAGATTAGCACTCGACATCTAGCTTAGTTTCGGAAATAGGATAAGCGACGTGTACTGTTGGGAATTATGATGCATATCAAGAACAGACTACTTAGGTCTGGTAGTTTACTACTTAGGTCTGGTCGTTTACTGAGTTAGGTCTGTTTGTGATTTAGGTCTGGTTATGTAAAGATAAGTCTGGTAGTACATGTTAAGTCTGGTTGACTTATAAAGTCTGGTCTGGTCGTGAAGATAGGAAAGTTTGTTAGAGTTATATTAGGAAAAGATACAATGCGTGTATGTATCTTTATAGAAGATTTGTGTATATCTTCTGTGTCATCTAGGGTTTCCTGGTGTTATAAAAGGATCCCTAAAGTTTGTTAGTAAACGTGTGTGAGGTGTACGAATTGATAATAGTGAATATCAATATACAAAGTTAGTGATATCCCTGCTTGTGTTCTTAATTGTTCTTGTTAAGATTCCGCATTAACATTAACAATCACTTAGGGTTTCTCACTTAGATTGGTTCGGATTTATCCTAACCATCTACTAGGTATTCAAAACTACTTAGTGATCCATATACAATTTGTGGACCAACAAGTGGTATCAGAGCAAGGAGAGAGACTCTGAATTCGTAGAACACTAAATCCCTAAAACCTAATTCTCACTCAAATCACCCTTCACAATGTCTGAACTCGATAAGCCTGAAACTTTCTCAATCCATAACAGTGAGGATGAGCAATCAAACCATGAAGATGAAGGAAAAACCGAAACCAGTAACTCCCAAACACAACAACAACCCATCCCTTCCACAACCACAATCTCAAACATAAAACTTCCACTACTAAAGAGAGAAGAGTATGATATATGGGCCATGGAGATGGAACATTATCTGGAATACATTGATAGTGATGTATGGAAGGTGATTCAAAAGGGAAATTCTAAGAAGAGAATTTCACAAGGGAATGATGGGCAACTCAGAATAATGCCACCAGTATCTGCTGAGGAGATTAGGGCTGTGGAGAAGGAAAAGAAGGCCAGAACCTTGCTTCTTATGGCTATTCCTAAGGAGCATCTACAAAGGTTTCATGGCATTCTTGATGCTAAGGAGATGTGGGAAGCTATCAAGAAACGATTTGGAGGTAATGCTAACTCCAAAAAGATGCAAAAGGCTGTTCTTAAACAGCAATTTGAAACATTTAGTGTTTCAAAGACTGAAGGTTTGGAGAAGGGCTATGACAGATTTCAACATCTGTTAACACAATTGGAAGTTCATGGTGCAGCAGTCTCGAATGAGGATGCAAATCACAAATTCCTTAGATCTTTACCATCAGAATGGGGCAATGTATCTGTGGCAATGAGGATTAAGGAGGAAGTAGACTCTATGACACCTGATGACCTTTACAATAATCTCAGGATGTTTGAAAGGGACATCAGTAACAACACTCAGGGTTCAACCAGTTCCTCAAATGTTGCTTTTGTATCTCAAAACAAAAGCAGTACTTACAAGGTTAGATCTAGTGTTAGGTCTGGTAACTATGAAACTCCTTCAAGTGAAAGGTCTGCTTCAAGTTTCACGGATGAGGTGATACATTCTTTCTTTGCCAATCAAACGGAAGATGAAAGCTTTATTAGTGAAGACCTTGAACAAATTAATGATGCTGAAGTTGAGGAGATGGATATAAAATGGCACATTGCCATGGTTGCTTTAAGGGTCAAACGATTTCAGAAGCAATATGGTAGGACTATCAACTTCAACAACAAATCACCAGTGGGATACACAAAGAGGACTGTTGAATGCTACAACTGTCACAAGCATGGGCATTTTTCAAGAGATTGTCCAGAGAAGAAGTCTGCTGATGAGAAAAGAGTTGAAGATGGGAAGATGGAAAAGAATCAGATGAGTCTGCTGACAATGGAAGCTGGAGGAGTCAATTGGGGTGAGCATCCAAGAGTAAATGAGGAGTCTGATCATGCTCTCATGGCCATTGGTAATGAGGTATCATTATGCTCTAAATTATGTACTGACTCATATAATCATGTTAAGGCTTTATGTGATGAGCAGCAAGAACAAATAGGTGATCTAGAAGTAAATTTATTAGCACATAAAAATGCTGTAAAAACTTTAGAGGCACAAAAGGTCACCCTTCAAAATCAACATGCTGCTTTAAATGAAAAACTATACTTTCAAGCTAATAAAATATATAAACAAGATGAGAAGCTTAAAAGGTATAGACAATTAGGGCTTAAAATTCAGAAGGAGAGGGATGAGCTGAAAAAAAGGGTAGATCAATGGAACAATTCAAATAAAAACCTGTTTAAGTGTTGGGATTCTCAAATTAAGTCAAATAAAAAATGTGGCTTAGGATATGAGGAAAATGAGAATAGGGATATATTTAAAAATAGAGAAGAGGACTATGCTGATAAACCTTTGTACAATAGGTTTGTTAAGACTGGTGACTTTAAGGGAGTACCACCACCTTTGAGTGATGACTATACTCCTCTTGAAAAAGAGGAGTTAGATGATTCACTCTTTGTGTATGGTAAGAAAGGTCCTCAAGTGCCTGAACCAACTACCTCAGAGGACAAATCTAGTAGATATTCTTCTTGTCAATCCAATGACTCTGAAGGATCTATTGATAGTTCCTCTGATCACTCTAAGTCTGAGTCAAACAATGAGGAAAAAGAGAATCCTGAACCTAAGGTTGTTAAGAAGTGTGAACCTGTTGTTACTAAACCTTTAGTGACTGAACAAAAGGCTGAGACAGTTAAACCTAGTTGTGTTAACCACATAAAAACTCCTAGGGAATCTGTTAAATTGAATGAGTCACCTATAAGCAATAGTGTTCACAGAGAGAGTAGGAGTAGTTACAATTATGCTCCTAAAAGATGTTTTGTGTGTGGAAGTTTGAGTCATTTAATAAGAGATTGTGACTTCCATGAAAAGAGAATGAAAAGAGAGGCTGAGCAAAAGAGAATGAATGTTAATAAGGTTAATGGTTCAAATAAACCAGTTTGGAACAATGCTAATAGAGTTAACCATGCCAACCAGTTTGTTCCCAGACCTGTTCAACTAAATAACACTACCAGACCTAACTCCTTTGTTAGTTCTGGTAGACCAAATTTTGGGTCTGGCTACAGAAACTTTAATGTGAATAGGCAAAATGTTAATTTTATGAGGCCTAAAGTGAATACTAGTTATGTCAGCTCTGTGAGACCAAATGTTAACACTGGTTTTGTAAGACCCAAGCAACCTTTTCAAAAACCTCAGGTGAATGAAAAGTTTCAAAGAAATAATTTTTATAAAGCTCATTCACCTGTAAGAAGACAAACAAATGGGGGTTCTATTGATAATTTCTCTGATTGCTGGACTTGGAATCCATTTAAAAATGAATTTACCTATAAGTCCAAACATGGTTTCACTGGAGCAAGTTCATACAAAACCTATAAGTATGTTGCTCCACAGGATGGACACAAGCCCACTCAGGCTTGGGTTGTTAAGAAAAACTGATCTTCCTTCTTAACTTTGTATAGTTTGTATATTTGTTTGTTTCTTATCCTGCTATTCTTCTTGGTTATTCTTATTTACAGTACTTATTTTGTCTTCTATAGTATGTGTGTTTGGTATTTTGTGCTTAACTTTGTTTTGCAGTTGTTAGCTCTTTTCTATTTGCAAGTTATTCATATGTGGAAAATTAAAACATCAGAACCAAAGAGCTTTTTATTTAATAACAAGAAATTGCATTCTAGGATGCAAATTACAAAGCTTCTTAAGACAAAAGATTTTTCCCAAACTTGCTAAAAATCACCACCTACACTTTCTGCTTCCCTTTTCCCATGAAGTCAGGAATGGTCTTCTTGGCCCCTCTACCACCAAATTGATTCCATGCTTTTAAGCATGGGAGTGCAAGTATCACACTGCTTGGTGGAGGACGTGACACAGAAGCACTACTCAGGGAAGGCACAGTCTTCGAAGGAAAGGTCTCTTCATCATTCTTGGAGGGGTCTTCTTCTTTGGCACTTTTATCATCTACATCAGAAGGAGGAGTTGGTCTTGAAGTTTTTGGTGTTTCATTGTCTGGTTCCTTTTCAGACAGATCATAAGCAGCTAGCCATTGTTTCAGAGTTGCTTCTCTCAATGTCTTGTTTCTTGTGATTGATGAATACCCTGGTGGGAAGTATCCACCCCATCCTCCTGAGGATGTATCAGAGGATGAGTCATTTGGATCCCAGGAATCGGATGAAATCTCTATGGTGTTTAAGTTGGATGGATCCATTATGCTTATAAGGTTTTATTCTGGTTTGTGATGGTATTTGTGAAAAAATAACTATGGGTGGTTTTATAGGGAAAATCAAGGTTTAATGTCTTTTAATGCTTGGTTGGTGTATGAGTTAATACTTGCAGGGAAAGAGTTATTAATTGTGTTTTTGGAAAGTTGACCTTCGTTTTTATTTTGGTTAAGTATTTTCTAGTGATAAAAAAAAAAAAAAAAAAAAAAAAAAAAAAAAAAAAAAGGGAATTTACACTTAAGGGGAGGTAATGTACATTTAAGGGGAGGCAAATGTACAAGTTTTAAATATTTTTAAATCGGGTAATCTTAAGTGTTAAATCTGGTAGCTCATGTGTCTTGCAAAAATTGGTTTTAGTCTCCTCTTTCTTGTTGTTTCAACTAATTCTTGCAGAGAAGAATGGAATGAGGTATTGCAAAGCTTTGCCTTCGCTTTAGAAATTGTGTAAGTCCACTCTCTTAGTTAGGTCTGGTAAGTGTATGATTCGGCCTGGTTGACTTTTTAGGTCGGGTAGTGTTAATTTTATGACCGTTAGATCTGGTCAGAGTAACTAAAGATTTTACTAATATATTACCGTTGCACTATTTTCGGTAAAACAAGATATTTATGAAGTATATAAGCTTAAAATTTGATATTATTTATCTTCTTTTATTCTTTATTTGCTTCCAAATTTAAATAATCTTTATTTCTCACGACTCTGTTTCTACGCAAATATCTTTTCAAACCCTACCTCTCTTGTCAACCAGACCTAAATCATTAACTCATCCATGGCTAATCTCAAGTTTGTGGACAAGCATAATCAAGTCGGGTTCTTGAAGAAGCCAGATCAAAGTGCAGGTTTTGAGCAGATTGTGGATTTTCTAAAAGGTTCTTATATTTGGTATTCATTAACTCATAATCCTACTATTTATCAGTCCCTTGTCAAGCAGTTCTGGAGGTCGGTTACCTCTGAGACTCTTGATGATGGGACACCATGCTTAAGAGTTGTCATAGACAAAAATGGTTTTACCATTTCTGAAGCATCCATTAGGGACAGTCTCAAATTGGATGATGCTTTAGGAGAATTTGATTTGTCTAATGAGGATATTTTTGAGGGTTTGAATAGCATTGGGTACCCCACAGATGGAAGCTTTACCTTTTGGAAAAGTCATTTTTCACCTCAGTGGAGGTTTTTAGTACATCATTTACTTCAGAGCTTAAGTCCCAAAAGTGGTGGATGGGATCAATTTGGAAGCAGAATTGCTTCTGCATTGGTCTGTTTATCATCTGGAAGGAAATTTAACTTTTCAAAATTAATTTTTGAAGGAATGGTGAAAAATGTTAAAAACCCAAAATTTTTAATGTATCCAAGATTTTTGCAAATGATCTTGAATTTTGAAACTAGGGATAAAGTACCTTACATCAGTGTGGCCTTTACTTCTAAACTCTTTGCAAATCTAAAAAGGAGTTTTCAAGGGACAGACAAACCTTTGCTTGCTGCTATGCTTGGTACTAACAATGCAGGTACTTCTGGTGCTGCACAAGTGAACCCTGATGAAGCTCAAGACCAAGCCTCATCTAGGTCTGCTACACCTAGGTCTTCTCCAATTCCATCACCTCAACCAGGTCCCTCACCATCAGTTGAAAGATCATCTACACCCATCCAACAATCTTCACCTCCACAACCACATGTTCCAAGTCCTGAAAGGGAGGAGGCACATAATCCCATAACTGTGGAAGATCTCCTTGTCATTGTTCCTCAACTACAAAAGAAGATTGACATCTTGGAAAAGACTAATGAGGCACTCAGAAAAGCTTATGTGACTTTGGTGAAGAAAGTAAAGAAAATGGGAGTAGCAATGAAGAAAAAGGGTGTCTCTTTTGATGATGAGGAAGATGAAGCTGAAAATTCTTCCAAACAGGGGAGGAATTTGGAGGAAGAACAAGAAAATATTCAAGAACAAGAAAATATTCTTCAAACACCAGTTCAAGAACCACTTGTTCAAGATAATGTCACCACAATTAGTCCAGAGACACTGGAAGTTGCAGAGACTTTGGCTCAATCAATGGGCAAAATTAAACAAGATAGGAAGAGAAGAAAGTTAATTTTGTCTGCTGAGGAAGAGATTGAGAAGTTTGGAACTATTTCTGATGAAAAGTCTGGTAATGAGTCTGGTGATGAGTCTGGTAAAGAAGAAAAGTCTGGTAATGAACTTAGTTCTGGTAATGAAGAACAAAATTCTGCACTAAGAAAGGGAAAGCAGGTCATAGAAGAAACTTCATTGCCAAAGAAGTCTAAGAGAAAAACAAGAGAAGAACTTGCATCTGAGGCTGAAATTGAGAGGATTAAGGCTCAAGATATTGCTGATGAAGAAAGACAAAAGATGTTAGATGCAGTCTATGCAAGACAGTTGGCTGAAGAATCTGATGATTTTACAAAACTACTCAATGTTGATGATGAAGTGAGAGCAAAGTATGAAGAGCTGCTAACTATTGAAGGTTTAACTGCTGATGAACGAGCCAAACAGTTAGCTGACTTCATTAATGCAAGGAGTAATGATGATACATTGGGTGGATTTTTGGAAAAGTTCAAACTTCAAAAGAAATCTAAGATTCCTAAGAAGATGTCTATGGCAGAAAAGAAGTATGATATGAAGATGTATCTTAAGAATCAAATGCATCTTTCTTTGGATCAGATGAAAAAGAAGTCATATGAAGAAATTCAAGTAGCATATCTCAAGGCATTTGAGAGAGATCAAGGTTACAAAGCTACTGATTATGATGATGTGCAGAAATTTTGCTTTCAAGGTAGAAAGGCTAAAGAGACTGAACTAGTCATTGAACCTGATAAAGTGATTGATCCACAACCTGAAGCTGGTAAGTCAACAGAAGAAGTGCAAGATGAAGTGATTAGGCCTATTGTGTTTCAAAGAAGAAAAGGTTTGGAAAGGAAGAGTAAATCCAAGAAAGTAGTTGTTGAAGAGGAATTAGATGAAGAACCTTTATCTGAAGGAGCCACAATGGGGACTATTGAAAGCACTAAGGAACCTACTAAGGTTGTCAAGTATCAACTTATCATGACTGGTGGAAGGGCTGCATATCAAATAATAAGGGAAGATAATTCTGACATTGTTTATATGAATTTTGCTGGCATTTTGATTGATGTGAATAGGGAGGATCTTCAAGAACTTTATCAGTTGGTGAACATTAAATATGGAGATCATCCACCTGAAGATGAATTTGAAAGAGTCTTTTGGGGAAATTTGAAGGTGATGTTTGAGCCTCCAACTGAGTCTGATATAGTGTGGAAACTTCCTGAAGAACAGAACATTGTCGGCTGGAGATACTTTCATACCTGCAAGGTACATTGTGTGTCATTAAAGAATGCTGATATTTATATGCTTGCAGAGGTGGAATATCCTTTATCATCAGGTGTCTGCAAGGAAATGATGAACAAAAAGTTGTATGCTAGTAAAAAGGATGAAGGATATGAGATGTTATTGGATTTGATTAAGAAGCAGTCTTTGAAGGATGTAGCCTAAGAGTGTTTGAAAGAATTTTCACAAGTTGTTGAGTGAGATTATTGGAACTTCTCACTTGGTGAAGGTGCTTTCCACTAACACATCAAAAGGTTATCAGTCCACCTTGTCTCATCAACACAAGGACTGGCTAATCCTGAGCAAACGGCTAACAGGTAAAGATTGCTCAAATCCGTTTATGGCTGACAATTTGCCAAAAATTGTATGGTATTCAACTCACCATATCTAAGATAAGTGAAGAGTTGGCTAGCCCACAAGGTTATGGCTTGTGGTAAAGGCTGTGGAAAACCATAAATGGTAATCAATTCACCATGATGAGGTGCTTTTCCATCAAAGAATTGACTAGTCCAGAAGCAAACGGCTTTTGGTAAAGACTTAACAAATCCGTTGATAAGCTGATGATTTGCTTAAAATCATATGGTTATCAGTGTACCATGGTCTTACACACCAAAACATTTGGCTACTCCAGTAGTAATGGCTATTGGTAAAGAGACATCAAATCCATTAAATTTCAATGATTCACCTCTCACAGGTGTTAACACACCTGGAAGTGATGAGAATAGCTATGAAACTTAATATGAATTGATGTACATATAGTCATTGTTGCTGCCAAGTCCATATCAGAAGAGCTTATCAAGATTCAAGCTGCTAGAAAGGAACAAGACCTAAATACATTTCAAAGTGTTCAAGATTCAATCCTCAGAAGGCTAAATCAGAAGAACTTGAAGTTCATGAAGCATGAAGATCAAGTTAGGGGAGGATTGTTGGGAATTATGATGCATATCAAGAACAGACTACTTAGGTCTGGTAGTTTACTACTTAGGTCTGGTCGTTTACTGAGTTAGGTCTGTTTGTGATTTAGGTCTGGTTATGTAAAGATAAGTCTGGTAGTACATGTTAAGTCTGGTTGACTTATAAAGTCTGGTCTGGTCGTGAAGATAGGAAAGTTTGTTAGAGTTATATTAGGAAAAGATACAATGCGTGTATGTATCTTTATAGAAGATTTGTGTATATCTTCTGTGTCATCTAGGGTTTCCTGGTGTTATAAAAGGATCCCTAAAGTTTGTTAGTAAACGTGTGTGAGGTGTACGAATTGATAATAGTGAATATCAATATACAAAGTTAGTGATATCCCTGCTTGTGTTCTTAATTGTTCTTGTTAAGATTCCGCATTAACATTAACAATCACTTAGGGTTTCTCACTTAGATTGGTTCGGATTTATCCTAACCATCTACTAGGTATTCAAAACTACTTAGTGATCCATATACAATTTGTGGACCAACATGTACGGTGTAGATCAGGTAGATCGTGGTAGATTGGTGCTAGCTAAGATTAGCACTCGACATCTAGCTTAGTGTCGGAAAACAAGTTAAGCGACGTGTACGGTTTTCTCCGCCTGAAGGGAGTTTGTTGATTAGTGAAGTAACTCTCGAGTTGGGTACTCGGGGAGTGGAGTAGGGCGAAGAGGAGCTTCGTGACCGAACCACTATAAATCACCGTGTCCGGTTTAATCCTTCTTACTTATCTCTTTACTTTCATTTCATTCTTTATCGCTTTATATTTGCATTGCGTTTATGTTTGTGTGGCTAGTTGCTTATGTTATGTTGATTAAGTATGTGTCATGGTTTGATTGTTCTTGTGTTGTAGTTTACTATATTCATCTCTAGATGCTATATGATAATTGTTGACACTTTTCATATTACGTCACACTTGATTGGGTGTTTGATACAAAATGTTTTTAAGTTTTTAAATGGAAACGTATTCACCCCTCCCCCTCTACGGTTTCCACAATTGGTACCAGAGCCACATCGCTCAAATTTTTAAAACAAATGGTTTTCAAAATTGAGTACGATCCATGTATCAAATTACCTATGAAGGTGATAAAATATGAAAAGTATTTACTTGTTTAATACTTACAAGTTTTGTTGTTAAGTATACCTTGTCATACTAGCTTGAAGGTTTTCTTAAACCACTAAAAGAATAGTGTTTTTAAGTGTCCGGTCATGTTTTCAGAACGAGTCATTAAGTCATGCAGTTCTTAATCAGAAAACAGACCACGGTACCACTAAATATTGTACGGTACCGTTATATTTAATGGTACCGTGAGTCATTTAATGGTGCCGTGCATCTGTTTGTCTGTTTTTCATTTTTGGTTCATTTTCAAAAATCCATATAAAATCAACCATAAGTCTGTACGAGTCGTGTCGCCCATCATTTTAAACAATGTTGAGTCTACTTTCATTTGAGAAATATTTTTATGAATTAATTCTAAATGAAAGCATGTTAAAGTCCTTGATTTTCAACTAAAAGTCTTCTGGTCATACAGTTTGCGTAAATTTTTGGTCAAACTGAAAAAGGGCGATTCAACTTTTAAACCTTGACGTCTTTTCAAAGTGACTTAGCAAAAATCTTTGAAATGGGGAGGAAATCAATTCGTTTTCAAAATCAAGCTTAGTATACATTGTTATACCTAATACACAAAATGATGATAAGTATTTCGGTGTGTTTAAGCTAAATTGCTATTTGTTCATTATAGTTCTCCGGTTTATGCATTTATAAGGCTCATGCTAAATCACTTGCACTATACTAAGAAATTAGTTTGCATTGCATATAGGCATAGACCATTTTTTCTTGCATTTGTTGTAAGTTTTTAAAATGGTTTAGTAACCTTCTTAGGAATAGAAACTAATTTGGTAGATCATGTGTGTTGAAAGATATTGTCTTACACAATTATTTTTCCAAAGGTTTAAGTGTAAAAAGTATATCACCCTAAAATACTTAACACTTTCATAAAATCCGTAACATGATCTTTAAAACATTACATCATTTTGTCTTGTTTGACCATGGGTTGTCTAAACAAGATAAAAGGTCATTTTAATACATTAGTATTTAAGTAAAAGAAAATGTATTAAACTTGCATTGATTTAACACACATACAAAATGTTTTAAACATTTAGTATTTTACGTATGTTGTATAAAAATAGTTAAGATAATTATTTTTATACTAATGAGGTGTCGAAAAACTAAGAATATTATAGTTAATAATATAAATAGTTTTTCTCAAAATAAAAATAAAATGACAATATCAAAGTAGTAACTTAATATGTCATTAACCTCACACATACAACTAGTATTAGAATAAATGGAACACACTCCTTAAATTTTTATTTTAAAAAAAAAAAAAAGAGTGATCGTGAGGGTCAAGAAAGATTTCGAGTACATATCAATTGATTATTCAAATTATGATTGATATTATTATCGAATCTAATTGACAAGTTTTTGAGTGTGGACATGAAATTGGAGTCATTATTTGTCTAGCTTCAAGATAACATCAAAATATGATGAAATATATCATCTTGAATCTACATACTCAATCACACTCGATTGCTATGAAAATAATGACGTCCTTTCAAGACAAAAATAATATGCATCGGATCATAACTCACACTTGTGTTGAAGATGCCATATTGAGTCTTCTTGTCCAATGGTTGTGTTCCAAACTTTAAACTAATGTGTTTAAAAGATGCATAAAATACACAACTAAGTAGGATTGACAATTTGGATGTTTCATCCGAAATATACAAGTAATTTACATTGCAGTGCAATTAGTAAATGTGTCACTTCCGAAAAACCAAACACGAGTAAACAAACAACATATGTAAACTTTGCTCATGAACGACTCAACACTCAAAGTCACATGTCTAGTAAAAGTGTCACACATAATATGTTATTAACTATTATGTAAGTCATCAATCTTTGAGAATATCACATGTATTTCTCTTATCAAAAGATTGAAAAGGGATAACTTATATCCTATGCATCTTATTCCCTTTGTAACATGAATGGTTATGTTACATGAGAATACATTGCATCCTGTTAACAAATATAGGATATTAGAGTTGAATAATAACCTAATACGACATGTGTCATTACATAAACAAGTAAAATTGGTCATACACTAAAATACTTGTTTCACTAAGCATTCGTAAGAGTGATAAGTTTCCTCTTAGAAAAGCATATTTGTTGAAATAAACAGTATGTCTCATTTTAAATAAAATACTCACAAAATCTATTGAGGTAAGTAACCTCTACTAGATTCTTTCCTCAAGTTATGCAAAGGAGCATTCTTGAAACACACACGATGTAGTAGATTCTACATTGTATCACATTATAGTGTCTCTTGGTTCTAGGAAACCAAATCATGTTAAAATAACATGTAACAACTCAACAAACAAATATGTTGTCCAAGAGATCATAAAATACACCATCTCCATCAAATAACCTCTAAATCTCAAACACGAAATTAAAACATTTCGCTTGCCTTTGTTAGGAGTTGTGTAAGACATGTCATTCTCTTAACCGACTTTCAAAGTATGGTTAGTTGAGTCATATTAGGCCATGTATTAGCGAAGTAAGCTAATCTCATCTTTGCTACACTTCGATAGGCAAATATAGGAATTTGAATTTTTCTAACATGAGAATGACTACTAGAGAACCTACCGCACAAGAAATTCAATTTGACCTAACGGTTGAGTTGCTTCCAGGAGAGAAATTGGGTTTGTGGTATAACCCGTAAAAATGGCCGTGTTTAGCCTTAATTGAGCACCACTAGTGATAGTCTCATACTCATTCTCTAACTTGAAAATTTTTCATTCCTACATTTGACTAGAGACAGTTTACATAGTTGAACTTTATCTCCCGTTAGGATTTCATTTTAAACAAGTAGTAATTAGGATCTGCCTTAGCAAACCTAGATTGCTTGCATCCCACATACGTGTTTCAAAATGATAACATGTTCTCATAAGACATGATTAAATGTCTTCATGATCTTAAATGCTAAATGATTATCATGTTTTGCATGATGTTTGCATTTATTCCTTATGTGCATTTTACATGATTTTCTTGTAAAGTTTGCACCCACACTATGCTCTTTTGACACATTAGGAATTAGGTATGCCCATTACTATGAACCCTTAGAAGTCATAGAGTCATACACTAGTGTCAAAACCTATAAGTTAGAGTAGTCGCGAAGTTGCCCTAATTCCCCAGTCATCACTTCGCCTTCTTCCAAGTAATACACCCGTTTGACATGGGAAGGTTAGATACAAACCTAGTAGAACTCGGAGTAGGATTGACAACTTAAATATTTCATCCGAAATATTCAAGTAAGTTTAACTTGCGATCGCAATTGTTAAAAGTCATATCCGAAACATCATATTCAAGCCTTTTAACAACATATGTTAAAACGCTCGTCCAAAAGCTAAAAGCTAACATCTACCCTCGGGTGACAAAGGACTCACGAGTTACTATATAAGTAATTAGTAGTTCCTTTCATCCTCGTGTGAATATACACGTCTTAAAATCTCAAACCCTGCTGCGAATCAGCACCATAGGCCTAGCTTTACGTCTTTTCAAAACCCCGTGAAACACTCGTGTGCGAAGCACATCAAAATCTGTAAATCAACCAAACCTCTCAACCAAGAATCCCCTAACCATCTCCGTCTAGGTCTAGGAATGATGGAACATTTTCCATAAATCTTATGACTATTTAAATATTTCACTGGAAATATTTTAGTCATCTCGTGTGTCTCGTCTGATGACTTTTTAAATATTTCACTGGAAATATTAAGTCATCTTTCACATCACTCTAATGACCACCTATGTATTTCCTCGGAAATATAAAAGTCATCTCTTCTCGTCCAGTACCGTTCAAAGAATTTATTAGGTATAAATTCTCCCCTTGTGTCGAAAAATCTCCCTAAATCAGCGAGATTTATTCGTAAGATCCTCTTAAACTCCAATGACAACTTAAATATTTCATCCGAAATATTTAAAGTTTATTTAATTTGCAAAATGCAATTAAATGTCATTTCTCGTTCTCGACAAACGTTCATCGAATCCCATTGGATTCATTCATAAAAGAATTTATTCGGTATAAATTCTTTTAATCTAAGGTCCAGAAAAATCACAACATATGTGAAATTTCTTTGTCAGAAATCTAATTTTGGGTCAAAACTGACCTCAGCAGGTCACGGTACCCTTAAATAGGGGACGGTACCGCTAAATTTAACGGTACCGTCGGACCGTTGTCTGCTGAGACAGTTTATTCTCACTGTTTCAAAACCACTATTGAAACCCACTCGATGTAGTCTTGAACCAGAACCGTATCCTATCAGAACAGATTGTATCTATCTTCTGATTACTAAGCCTTCTTCCCTTTCACTTCCGCATGGTACTAAACACTACCAATGCTTCCGCATTCCACTCATCTCCCACACACTTCAAATGAAGAACCATTAGGATACGTTGAGATAACCCTTCTTCATCAACATAGATAACCCTATAACCTTATCACCTACCTCACAACCTTGAAGATTTTATCTTCTTAACCCTTTGGATATCTCCAAGTAATCACATGCCTCATCATATAAATATTCTATGAATATTCACAATGATTGAGAAAAGCTACGTGACTTCAAAGGTGAAGTTTATTGTATGCTATCCACGACTTATCATGACGTTACTAAGCTCATCGCTTCTGTCAACGTTTGTTTTCCTCTTTATCTTTTACATCTTGTCCGGATGGTCATAGATTAAGGGGGAGCGAAAACACACTCATATAGTCTTTCACCAAACACTCTCAAGAACACACAAATGTGGTTCTTATTCCCTAGGAAACTTCCCTTTAGCTGCCCAGAACTAGGCTGCACAGGAAAATTCGTGACTTCCAGGTCACGGTACCGTTAAATTTAACGGTACCGTGTGGTATTTAGTGGTACCGTGCCTATGTTTGGTGAATTTTTACTGTTTCCTTTAGATCCCTGTCTCCCTAACCTCAAACCTTCAAAATTTTGCAAACTCACACACACCCTAAGATTTCCTCACTACACCATAGGACACCATCACCAACTTTAGTTTGAATCCCACAACCCTTGCCTATATAAGGCCTCACTATTGCAAGCTTATCTTGCATCTCATCTTCAAACCTCACATTAACATCTTTCATCATCACACTCAACCCTTATAGCTACACTTCACTCTTGACAGTGATAGTTAGTCTAAGAACCTTAACCCATAGATCATCACACTCTAACCTTACAACCTTCAACTCATCGATCATCACACTCAAACCTTACAACCTTCAACCCTTATATCAATCTCACTCAAACCTTTTAGCTACACTTCACTCTTGACAGTGATAGTTAGTCTAAGAACCTTCAACCCATAGATCATCACACTCAAACCTTATAACCTTCAACACATCACACTCAAACCTTACAACTACTCCTCACTTTGGATAAGTGATAGTTAGTTCAACAACCTTCAATCCTCACAAACACATGAAACCCTTCATGCACCAAATTATCTCTAACACACAACTAGGATCATCCAACCTAAAAACCTAGAACTTCGTTACCTTAACCCCGTTAGAGATATCCACCAACAATCCTGTTAGGATCACATACACCTTTTCTTTTTCCCTTTTGAAATATATCATGCATCTCATTGTCAGTGCAAACGATATATTAACCTAAACCATCCTTTCCCACCTTTCCTCAAAGGGCAAAACCAACATCTCCAACCACATCATCATCATCCTCCACCTTTAGGATTCCTACACCCTTACCTCCACCAAGTCCACCACAACCTTTAGCTATCACACTAACCCTATCACCATCAAACCTCTTTGGACTTGGCACCAACACATCATCCTTATCACCATCACCATCACCACAACCTTTAGCTCTCACACTAACCCTATCACCTACATCACCTTTTGAACTTGATACTAACACATCATCCTCATCACTATCACCATCACTACAACCACTAATGGGTCATCCCATTATTATGTTGTTCAAAAGGTTTGTCAGATCTTGCCTTCCAAATGACAACTTGGAAGAAGTCATTTAGTGCGTCAGTCAACGAACGAATCTCGTTCTTGATTAGTGTGATTGAGTGAACAATTACACCTTAGGTTTTCGGTCGGGTTGTGACACTTACGTGTTAACATAGTTTAACCCATGCATGTCTTGCTATGTGCATTCTATCCCTATAATGTTGCTCCTATACTGTTATATATTATGCTGCACGAAGCTAACCCTTGATGTAGGAAAAGCCTTTGTAAGAATTTGATCCATGGATCCGCTAGTTACTAAGGTAAATAAACAAGGGGATTAAGTCACCATAGGGGAGCATTGAGCTAGGGGGAGCTCGGGAGTATTTGAATACATAGCATGGAGTCGTCTTCACAAGTGATGATAGAAGGCTTCACTGGGATGATGCAAACTCGCCTTTCTGGGGAGAAAGGATAGTAGTGTAATAAGGGGGAGTAGGGAGTAAATCCAAGGGAGCGCTCAAGGCAACTACCTTTTTGATTCAACAAAAGAGGGAGAAGGGAGTGTAAACAGGTAACTTTTACATTTTACTGTGTGTTACGGTTTACATATTTGTCATCATCAAAAAGGGGGAGATTGTTAGTGCAAATATTACGATATTTAAACTAAACGGTTTCTTCGGTTTTAATAATGACAAACATGTAACTTGTAATACATAACGTAAAATGTGCAAGTTACTTGTAAACACAAATCATCAATGCATACTTACATCAACACCTCCCGACGTCTCAAGTATGCTTTAACGAAGTCATAGATTTCCATCCCGACATAAATCACTCAAGGTATGGACAAGCAAATCTACTACTTGACAAATGATCAAAGGATTATATTTTTCTAAACTTCACATTTTTAATGTGACAAAACATTTTTTCAAAAATACATTTTACAAATTATTTTTGAATTAAAAAGAAATGTTTTATTTTGAAAAATAAGTTTAAAAATCCCAACAGTCAATTTTCCTCCCAAAATCAGCTCCAAACTTCCCCAAATAAGTTTTCACCAGAAAAGACAAAAATTGGAGCGTCCTTGTCTGGGACGGCTCCACGGTTCCACTAAATTTAGTGGAACCGTGGGACATTTAGTGGAGCCGTCTGTACAAAATTTTCTGTAACGTTCAGATTTTTCTTGCCTATAAATAGTGGACCATTTCACACTTCCAACTTGATTTTTCCAGTCCTTTTTCTCTGGTCTAATCCCTCCTCATTTAGATGACTTTCTTTGATCATTTGGAGAGTCTTAGTTTGTTTAAGAGTGATCCAATCATCCATTCAAGTGATCTTCTTCATTCCTCTTGATTAGCAAGAGAAGAACACAAAATATCCAAGTAGATACAAAGTGTTGTCATCCCTCTTGATTAGCAAGAGAAGAACACAAAGTATCCAAGTAGATACAAAGTGTTGTCATCCCTCTTGATTAGCAAGAGAAGAACACAAAGTATCCAAGTAGATACAAAGTGTTATCATTCCTCTTCATTTGCAAGAGAAGAACTCAAGGTATCCAAGAAGATACAAGAGTTGGAGTTGTTAGGTCTTGTAACATTTGTTACACTCTTGATTGTATCATAGCATACATCAAGATTATTTTTCTTTTGTGAGAGAGTGAGTCAAGATCATTGTGATCTTAAGAGATAGTGAAGATCTCTTGAAGCCATTGGGCTTGTGTGATTGATCATGTGGATCAAGGGTAGATCGGGTAGATCATGGTAGATTGGTGCTAGCTAAGATTAGCACTCGACATCTAGCTTAGTGTCGGAAATAGGATAAGCGACGTGTACGGTGTAGATCGGGTAGATCGTGGTAGATTGGTGCTAGCTAAGATTAGCACTCGACATCTAGCTTAGTGTCGGAAAACAAGTTAAGCGACGTGTACGGTTTTCTCCGCCTGAAGGGAGTTTGTTGATTAGTGAAGTAACTCTCGAATTGGGTACTCGGGGAGTGGAGTAGGGCGAAGAGGAGCTTCGTGACCGAACCACTATAAATCATCGTGTCCGGTTTGCGCCTTCTTACTTATCTCTTTACTTTCATTTCATTCTTTATCGCTTTATATTTGCATTGCGTTTATGTTTGTGTGGCTAGTTGCTTATGTTATGTTGATTTAGTATGTGTCATGGTTTGATTGTTCTTGTGTTGTAGTTTACTATATTCATCTCTAGATGCTATATGATAATTGTTGACACTTTTCATATTACGTCACACTTGATCGGGTGTTTGATACAAAATGTTTTTAAGTTTTTAAATGGAAACGTATTCACCCCCCCCCCCCTCTACGGTTTCCACAAGGTAGAATATTTTTTTAATAAGAGCATGTAACTTTTATGTCCGCCACGTGTTTGATAATATTACCCGACTATTGAAATAGCTCTCGGGTGTTATTCATTGTTTTGCTAATGAAATTTGTATCAGGTTGTATATTCCACAGCAATGTTTCAGATTCTCAATGTAATTGCAGAACCAAGTGTAAGATCTTTGTGTCCACTATCTTTTTCGCTACTTAAAAAAATTTTATTTATTGTATGATTGATGAAGATGAGACATTTCAATTATGTAGCATTCTATCTAAACAAGTTAGACCAGCTAATCCACAACATATTTAGTTTGTAATCACACAATAATAACAGGTGACTAATATTTCGAGGTTATATTAGTTTGGTAGTCAATTTTTACAACGCTAATGAATTGTGTTTCTGTCTTGCAGCTTTATTCTTATCGGACAATCCTCCATTCGTGTTTCTTGGTTTTAGTCTCGTGGATGCTGCATTTGCTTTCGTAAAATCTTCGACAACCTTGAATCTTTTATGTTATTTGACATGTCGTGTCATCACACACACGCACACACACATACGCTATCTTTCTCTATTGACAATCTATAGTTCTATACGTATATCTATCAAGTTGCAAGTGACTGCAGCAATAAATCATCAAACAAGTGACTGCAGCAATAATTGAAGAGCAGTGGACAAGTAATTGAAGAGCAGTGGCCATTTCTATCAAGTTGTAAGTGACTGCAGCAATAAATCATCAAACAAAGGTGCGTGCGTACACTATTAGTTTCGCAGGCGTTCAATTGTATATCCATGGAAACGGTGTATATATTCATTAGGTATGTATGTATGTATGCGATTAATAGAATAATACATGTAGGTTTATGCAGGCTGGATTGATAAGGTTACTGGTGTTGCTGGTTTTACTTATGGGCCCCTTAAGGTATTGAAAAAAATATGCATTGTCAAAGAAAGGTTTTTCACAATTGGTTGTCCTTGCTGGTGTTACATTGATTAATTGTTACATTGATTAATTATCTGCCCTTGCTTTTGTATGATGCAGGAAAAGCGGTTTCAAAATTGGTTGGAAAATGCGAGAGATTGGCCGTTGGTTGAAGCAAGTCGAGTAAGCTTAATTCTTGATCTTTATTAGTTTAGTATTTTCAGCGAGTTGGAGAGACTATGCATCAATATATACAACCAATCACCCCAATAAATCTGACAACCAAACGCCCCTACAACAGTTTTAACGAAACAAACCTTACCCTTCTGTGTAACTGCAAACCAAACAGGCAACCTATATCACTTTAACACAACCAAACACCCTATACAACCCACACCAACATGAGTCAACAAACAGAGGGTTGGCATCACTTTACCAAAAATAAACACACGAATGGAACTCATTTATTGACATATTGGAGATGCATTTGGTTAACACATGCTTTTTAATTAAGGCAACTTTTATGTGTCATTTGCAACTAATAGGTATATTACAAGTTTTTAGTTTTTAGACATATTGATAGGCATCATAATCTCTAAAATATTCCCAACCTTATTTATTTTATTTTCAATTGCTGTTTTTGGCGTTGCTCACTTGGGCTTTTTATGCAGGGAAACTAATGCATCATGGATTGAAGGTTTTACATTATGAGAACGACGAAAACTAAACAAACGACATTACCAACGTGGTTTCAGTTTCACATTTGAAGTTTCTTCAATTTAGTTTTTTTTCTTTTCTTGATATGCATGTCATTGTATGTTTAAAGTTCTGTTATAGTGACTCTAAAAGGTGGAAATCTGGAACTGATAGAGATACACATGTAAGCATATTCGCTTATGGACATTAGGCAAACCCCTTATCTTCACATGTCATTCATTCTGTTTTGTACTTCTTATGATGTTTGTGCCTAATTTCAATGCATTTGCTTTTGTACCTATAGGTTGGATTAGATGCCTTGTGTGGACTGTCGTGTCCCATGCACCAGCTGGAAGTGACCTGAAGGGAATCCCACGACGTCTTTTTAGCCCAAACCCGTGGTCTCCTGGTGCATACGAGAACTGTATCGTTATCAAGGTAAAATTTCTTTGATAATACTGTCCTGCTAATCATGTAATAGGATGGTACGTTTGCAAATAAAAGACAGTTAACATGGATGTGTAAATTTGTTATTGATAGTTTAAAAGTACAAAAAGTAAACCAAATGAGCATGCTTGAATATGTTTAAAAGAACAAAATTGTACTTGGTAGTTTATGTTCAACATGTTGCAAACTACAATATTATTTTCTTGATTAATTCGTTGTATTAAAAATCCCAAATCCTTAGTGTTTGGCGTTAACTGATCAAATCAAAGTTTATATGATTAGTCTTTATGATGATTGTAGGTGGATGGAACTCAAAGCTGATTGACAATGATACTCAGGTAATATAAACACAAACCATTATCTAGACTCTTTTTTTTTTTTTTTTTTTTTTTATTTATTTTCAATGATTCAGATTTAAAACTCAAAATTTTTTTAGATTTCCACCTTCATTTTACCATTCATGGTTTTAAATTGAAGTATACTGAGATGAACTATATTTTTCCACAAAATACATTATTTGGATATAATTACAAATTTTGATCAGTGAGTGCATTTGACCCTAAAAGTCATATGTAATTAGGAAGATAATGATACATAGTATTTAAGCATGAATTGACTTAAACAAAAAAATCGATGAGTTTCATATGTGACATAATTTGGTACCCCATTCATCATTTACCCTTATACAGATTATAAGGATATGAAAATAATGTTTTGTAGGTGATTAAGAACACCAGATGAGCATGATGGAAATATGGGAATGAGTGATGTAAAGGCAAGATCAAGACCACCAACATGTGCCAGGAAGAAATATTGAAGAAAGTGTTGTAATTTTGAAGCAATACAAGTCCCAATTCCATGCTCAAGGTGAGTAATAGTTCTTTCCTAATAAACCCTATAATTTATCATTGAAACACCATTTGACTTCACACAATCCCTATAATTTTTCCCAATCCCACTCCCTAATTATAAGGCATATTAAAAAATCCATACCATTTTTAAATTACTCATTGAACCACCAGATGAAGTTGTGGTGCAGTGCAAGAGACGTTTATCTGTCACTTTGACATACCTTATAACTTTTGTGGAGCACGTATCGTGTTTCTACTTATAACTTTCCAATATATCTTTTGTAGCTTTCATTTTATCAGGCGTGATAACTTCGACCCATTTACTTATGAGCGGGTTGATTTAGGTTATAATTTATCTGTAATGGGTCAAACAGATAAATTTGAAAAATGGCTTCAAAGGAAATAGGTCAAAAGTCACCCAGACTGTATTTAAATTGCATAAAACCTTTTGAATAATTGTATTTGGTAAAGTATATTTTTATCAAAATTGTATAATTTCGGTTGTCATATTTGACACATTGATTATCTATTTAGAAAGTCAAAAGGTATGCTAATGATATCATTATCTATTATGTAATTGGCATCATGTAGTATCAAGTCAAACACGATTAGTTATCATCTATTATGTAATTGGCATCATGTAGTATCATGTCAAACACGATTAGTTATCTGATAGGCTAATTCCCATAAAGAAATCAACATTTTCACAAGTCATTTTTCTTCTAATTTACAGGTGATTGATGAGTGTGTAAATAATCATCATTTTACACACGCCTCCCCCCTCCTCACTTTATTTTCAGTATAAATACACACCTTTGTAAGCCTTTTTGGTTGAGTAGTTAATTAGTAGTTAAATTAGCTTAGTTGTAGTATAGCTTAGTTTAGTTTTCAATCGAATTTAGATAAACTTCAGCTTAATTTCAGTCATTGTAACTTTAATGTCAGTTTCAATTTAATTTCAAAAGTCTTGTACTAATCCAGTGTAATTCAAGTTTAATGCCAAGTTATTAATTCGAATCAGTTGTTGTTTAAGATTTCCAAGTCCTCTGCTCTGTTCCTTTAGCTCTTACATGCTCATTTTAGCTTATTAAAAGTTTATTGTTGCTTAATTCTGCTCTAATTTCAATAGTCAAACTAGGACAAAAAGTCAACACACTAGTCAAACTGCTTATTGCTTAATTCTGAGTATTTATTTGGGTTTGCTTATTTTTTTTTCAAGTTTCAAGATAGTTAAATGTTCATCTGTTTCAGAAAATCCATGCTTTTTGGTCTGTTTTAGTGTAAAATCAATTTCCAGTCAAAGTTAAGTAGTGTTTGGGTCAGTGAGTCAACATGGGTTAAAATGGTTTATTACTGTTCATATGCATCATAGTAACTTTTGATTTAGCTTATAGTAACCTAGTTTAGCAGATTGTAGGGCAATTGAATCTCTTTTGAAGGTTTTGACAGGTTTGAGTGGATAGGTGGATTTGTAATAGCATAACTGATCATGTAAGCTTCTTATAAGCTTAAGCATATTTTGCCCTCATTTTTGGTTTATTTAGATGTTATTTAGTTGTCTAAGCTAGATTCCAAGAGTTGGTATAATTTCATGTAGTATTGAAAGAGTTGAGTTCTTAGCAGTCAAACTGCTGCAACAGGCATGATAGATGCAGACCTGCACACTAGGGTTGTTGAGATCAGCATTTAGCTTGCCTCATATCTGCTTATTCCCCTGAGCTTATTGTCTGAAATTTAGTTTGTTAGTAGTTAGTAGTATAGGCTTTCAGGTTCAGAGCTTAGATTTCACTTTCAACTTATCAGTTAGCTTATTTTTTGGTTTGCAATTCCCCTAATAGAACTGTTTTTAGTCTGCAATCAGTTTTTCCTTTAATGAGTATCTGATCTAGGCCTAAATTAGATAAGCAATTGATAGTATATTTTGGGCATTTTAAGTTTTCAAGCAGCCTCTAGTATAAGCTTCAATAATCTGCTTTTGTTTTTCCCTGATAAGCTTTCCCCTAGCTTCTAGAACAGCTTAAATTGTGTTGTTTAGCCTTTTGTTTTTTACTTATTTGGTTGCTGCACTATAGTGCTTTTTGGCTTATTTCTTTAGCTTCTCTGGTCTTATCAAGTAGTTTTAAGCTTTAATTAGTGTGTCTATCTGTTTTCTAGCTTTTCATAATTTTTGGAGCTGTTTAGCTTATTTTAGTGCTTATTTCAAACTGCTTATTTGCCCATACTGCTTATTTGAGTTGAAATAAGTTCTAATTTCATTTTTCCTAGATTCCTAGCATCATTTTAGATTTAATTGAAAATTTTCAGATTTTTCTAAACTGTTTTGGTATTTTTAATAATTTAATTAGTTAAATTTAGTTTTTAATTCATATTAAATTAAATAAAAGTCAAAAAAATATAATTCTTTTTTTAAAAAATTTCTTTTATTAAATAGAATTTAGGAAAATTAGTTTGGTTCCAGTAGAGTTAGTTTTTCATAGTTTTGACGTTTAGGCTCGGTTTTCCCGGTTTAAACGTACGTTTTCAGTTTTCCTTTACGTTTTTAATCACGCATACTTTAGATTATTGTTTTCCTTACCTTTTAAATAGTTTTTAATTTATGTTCATCAATCTAAGCTTAAAAACCCAAATATCCATCTCTTTCACCATTCATCACACGCAATCACGAACCGAATCACACAATTCCATTCAAACCTTCGTTGGGGATAACGACCCGGGTTACACATACTTCACTTGTTTTTCCTTGGAAATAAATACGTGTTGATTCCAGCGAATCAATTTTTGGCGCCGTTGCCGGGGAGGGCTTGAAGTGAATTTTCGATTCCCGTTTTGTCGATTCGTGTTTTGAAGACCCTTCTCCCGTGAAGTTTTCATTTTATTCGTAAAATTTTTTCTTATAAAAAGTCCAAAAAGATTTTAATTTCAAAATTTATTTTCTTTTTTCCCTTTTGTTTGTCAAAATGTTTTTAAATTATAAAAACCTCAAAATAATCTTCTCATCCCACTTACACGTTTAATTCTTTTTGTGTCTTCATCTTACAACTATGGTTGTGAATGGTGTGGGGGACCTCCAAATGGTGGAAATTGCCCCGGTTGTAGCGTTGTAAATTCGGGAAACGGGTTTGTCTATGACCAAAATCCCTACAATGAAACAACCAATTTCCTTAGCCAACCCCCACACCATGAGATGAAAACATATTCTTCTGAATATTGTGGAAGTTTTCCTCATCCGGGATTTGATTGTCGAACGGGAGACATGCTTGTCTATGAGCACGACCCTTATAACAATCAGACACCATCCGGATTTGACCAACCTTCACAATACACAACCCCTCATCACCTTCTTCAAAGCGAGTTAACTAGAGCTGAATTGATTACTAAAATAATTATTGCTCAAGAACAACTCAACAAGAACTTTCAAAATGAAATAAACGGTCTTAAGGAGATGGTTCTTAGAAAACAAGATCCTCCTATTGACTTACATACCCAAGAAGATCGTCATGGTGAATCTATGGAAGATTTACTCGCCATAGAACGAGCAGCACATAACCGTTTCTTGTTTAATAAGGCTTGCATGCTCGATGACGAAGATGAGGACGACGAGGAGAGTACTATTCCTTTGAGCGATATCATTTCTCAACTCCCTCAGTCGATTTCAATCACATCATTATTTCCAACTTTGGACCCCAAGGACTCTCATATTATGGGGGATGAGCATCTTAGCACTATTCCTGAAAAGAAATCGGACGAATTCATAAAGTCTAGTGCTGAGAACCTTATCCCAATCCCAAGTGAGTCTGAGGATATATCGGACAATGAATGTGATTTGTCTATTTGTGATGATTATCCTCTTGACATTGAGGATGATTTTTTCGAGACGTTCTCTAACCCTCTTTTCAATTCAAACGATGATTTTTCCTCTAGTGATGACGAATCACTTTCTGATGAGGAAGTTCAAAATGAAAGTCTCAAAGTCTATTCGAATTCTCTTTTTGAATTTGATGATGAGTACTTTTCAAGCAAAATAAATCCTCTCTTTGATGAAGAGTTAGAGAACGATGAGGTCAAGGACTCTATTACTCATAAATTTGATGATATGACCTCAATTTTTAATCCCGATATTGATGATGACAATCTTTCTCCGACATATGTGACATTTCCCGTTGAGGATCGCCATTACATTGACTTCACATATGTCGTTCGAGTTTTTCTACCTTTTTGTGCTTATAAGGTAGCTTGTCCTCTCATTCTCTTGTTTGGGAGTGAAGACAAAGTTTTTGACCCCGGCATCTCAGTTTATAATTCTTTTGAGCCGGGTATATCTCATCGGAGTGGAACTTTCAAGTACTTCAATGTTTATCCAAACATATTGAATGAAAGTCCTGATGAACTCAAATAAGTACATTTTATTACTATCATTTATCCTATTAATTTGACTTGTTTTACTATATTATGTATGAGGATTGATACTTAATCGTTTACTTTTGTAATTCTCAAGTAAAAACAAGCATTTGGTGAAACTTAGCAATTTTGGACTAATTATGGAGCAAAACATGCAAGAGGTTAAGAGTCTACTGAAATGAAGAAGATCAAGACTAATATGCTCCAGATGCGCCGCATCTCACTCATGACATGCGCCGCATCTCTATCAAGATATCACCAGATACGATCCAAGATACAAGAGGACATGCGCCGCATCTAATCATGGAGTTACGCCGCATCTTCTGGCGGTGTACGAATATTCCTGAATATTATAATCTTGGACCCCACGCGAAGTTAAGTCAATGCGCCGCATCTACTTACTAGATGCGCCGCATCTTCCCTCAGACAGAAACTATAAATACCCCAAGACCAGACGAATTCCGGAGCTTTTGGGTGAGAACATCGAAGACCAACCAGCAGAACCCTAGGACGAATTCAGTCAAGGAGGCAGCACAAGACACACCAAACGAAGATACAAGAGCTGTAAGAAGGTGCTGCATGTGTTTAATTCATTAAGTAGTTTTGTTTTATTGTGTTAGCAAACTTTAATTCATCAGGATTGGTGGCTTGTGTAATGTGACAACGAAAGATTGCACTCCCTTTAATACTTGCTTTCCCATCAATTAAAGTTTATATGTTGATGTCTTTGGTTACTACTTATTAGTGCATTGATAACCTCTGTGTTTATTAGTGGCTTGCGGGCATTTGACTGCGGAAAATAATGTGGCTCCCACGGTTATTACTAAATTGATCACTTAGGAATAACTTTTAGACATAAGTAATCATTAAGGGTTTACTCGCCGATAAGAATAGGACCAACGAGAAAGGGTTAACTACATACACTTCATATAAGGCTATCAATAAAACAAGTGACAATCTACTTAATTATAAGGACAGCCCTCTTATTGTCTCGAGTATTTATCTGTGTACGTGTGTGCTACTTGCTGATTCGTGCCTATTGGTTTATTTTATTATTTAATTGCAAACAAAATCGTGCCAGTCTCTCAGGCTGAAACCCCCTTGCGTTAGGATATTAAAATACTGATTAGAATAACGAGATAATACGTTCCACTCTTAGTGATCGACACTCTACTTACCATTATATTCATACTGACCGGGTACACTGCTCGTTAAGTGTGTGTGTTATTGATAAGTCGGCTAAATATAAATTTAAAACTTGAGTAGGCATTAAAACTGCTAAACCGCAACGACACATCACGCGCATCAAGTTTTTGGCGCCGCTGCCGGGGAGTGAATTGTTATTATCTGTTAATTTGATTAGTATTTTAATTAGGTTTTTCTTTTTATTAGATTAATTGCATCATTGTATTATTTTGCATATTTGTTGTATTGTGTGTTAATTGTTTTCTTTTATTTTTGTGTGTTTATTTTTGTTTGTGTGTGTTTTTATTTGTTTTTATTTTTCGTGTTTTCTGTTCTGCTATCGTTGTACTGTGCTAAATCAAACGATACGGCGCATCTGATCTCTCAGATATGGCGTATTGCGTTTAATTTTTATAAAATACAACGCATTTAATTAATTCGATACGACGCATCTTTTCCCCAAGATACGGCGTATCTGTTTTTAATAAGAAATTTTTTTCTAAGCGATAAAGTAATACGACGCATCTGTTTTAGCAGATACGGCGTATCTGTTTTTTATAAAAAAAAAATTCTAAACGTTAACGCCATACGACGCATTTGCTTTAGCAGATACGGCGTATCTATTATTTTAATTAAAAACAGTTTGCGAATTATTAAACAGATACGACGTATCGATCTCTGTCGATACGGCGCATCTTCTGAATCAAAAATCTTGTATTTTTAAACGTAACGAAAATACGGCGCATTAACTTTCGTCAATACGACGTATTTAATTTTAAATAAATATCGATTTTTGATTAATTAATTCGATACGGCGCATTCATAAATTCTAAGCGGCGTATCTATTTTCTGGATAAAGTCTGATTAAATTTTATCGATTATAAGATACGGCGTATCCAACTCTTTGGATACGGCGCATCGTCTGCAGATATCAGCTATTTGTATTCATATATCCGTTTCTAAATTCATTAATTTTTCTTCTTAGCGAACAGATCCTACTGATGCTTTTGTGATTATTTCAGAAGGAAAATGGAAGGATTCGGAGAACTAATTGACTTCGACTTCGAAGCCAATTTTATGAACGATGTATTAGTGCATGAAAAATCACCCGAACATTACAATGGGGACTACATTAAACTTAATGACCTTAATGGACCATTAGAATCCAATGACCTATTCATGGATGATGCGGAATCTGAGTTAGAAGAAGGAGAAATTCTTGATAGTCCAAAAATTAACGTTATTAATACTAGGAATTACGATGAATTTGAGGGGTATGATGGTTCTTGGGACTATGGTAGAAGGATCCACGCGATTGTGCTTACAATTTGCAATTCACATGCATGATTGGGTACAAGTGTATTGACGCCAATTTCTTTCCTACTTTACCAATCAATGTCATGTCAAGAAAGTTTTACAATTCCATTATGAGAAATAAAGTGGAGTATAAGGGAAAGAATGTAGTTGGTTCCTTCATTAATGTCCCGATATTCGTTGGACGCTTTACTATTGTAACTGAGTTCGCCGTTGTTGATGACATGAATGCCTATTGTGACAGCAATATGGGTGACGTGATTGTTGGAAAACCATTTTGTAGGGAGATCACTATTAATGCAAAACGATTTGAAGGAACGATCACCTTTCAATGTGGAAACGACATTATCACTTATATGATGCCCCGAACTCATCCTGGATTTAAACATGCCACTAGTAAGATCTGCTACAAATTTTCTCCATTCCTTTTTATTAGTGATGATGACATGAAGAGAGGGATTGAGTACCCATATCAAATAATGGATGGATTCTACAATGGAGTTTTGAATTTGGGACATGAATATATACGTGACGATTTAGTTGCTAAATGGATCCTACGTGGCCATGTAGGAATCAATGATCGATATTAAAGAGCTGAACGTGAGTCTAACTTGAAGACTCTGGAATAAAGACAAGTGCTTACCGGGAGACAACCCGGAGAATTTCTATTATTCTGTTTTCTGTGTCGAGTCAGTCAGGCCCGCATGAGGATACGGCGCATCTCAATCCTGAGATGCGACGCATCTCCTGCAATGGTCATATCTTATTTTAATTTTTCTGCATTTTTATTTTCGACTTTAAAACTATTTATCAGTTTATTTTAATGCGGCGCATCCCTGGTTAAGGATGCGGCGCATCTTTATTCTGATCCGTATTTATTCCAGGCTCGATACGGCGTATCTTCTTCCATAAGATACGGCGCATCGACTGACCTGATGATTTTTCAGTTTTAATTTTTATATTTTATTTTTATCTAACTACTAATGTATTATGCAAGTTTGAACCTTTCTTATCTTAGGTGTGTTTTAAAGTGTTGGTGGTATTATAGTTTCCTGGACTTCCTGTGGATACATCAAGTATGAAGCTTTAACGTTCTAATCCACAAGAAAGATGATTTTTGCTTTTATACTAATGGAGGATCATACCGAGCAAATCTCAGGGGAGTTTTTCTGTTCTAATTTTTTTATTTTCCAGTTTTTAACCTTTTATACAAACAACGAGGACGTTGTTTAACTTAAGTGGGGGGATTGGAGAATTAGAACACTTAACAATTACTTGTCCTAAACTTTTTCAAAAATTATGCTTAAAATGTGCTTAATATATCAAACTTAAAAATTTTTTTTAGCATGTTTTCGTTTAAGATCTAAGTTGCATAGCTGCACACAAGACGTTATTTTCAAAAATTGTGATTTTCCAAAACTCACAAATCTATGAGTGTGCCGGTGACTTGTAAACTTTAGAACTTGGCTTGTATACTATTCGAGACCACCATAATAAGTATTATTTATATAATTGGAATGACTTGTCTAAATTGGTAAATTTCTAGGATTAAACCCAAAAAGCCTATATATGTTATGTGTTATTAGCTAACTACACTGGTTAGTTAACCCCGTATAAACCTTTTGTTACTCTCATTTTTAGAGTAAGATACCCCTAGAAAAACCCTCAGAGCCATTCCTTTCGTTTCTTACACCTATGTTTAAAATGTTTCGTTACACCCTTACACCTTAGCCTACCTGTAGATTAGAATCCGTGGTTGGTTAATTGCTATAGGCAAAGTGTGTTTCCTTACATTACCTGTGTTCGCATGCGTAATTCATTATCTTTGGTTAGGTCGGGAAATTGCACAATGCAATTGGAGTGAAAGTAAATATTGTATATCTTTGAGTTTATTTTTCGTGTGTTTACTACTTTCACTATTACCGTTATTTCTGAAGTATGAAAAGTATGGAAAAATTATCCAAAATTATCATTATAGTGATGTGGTGAAATTTTACACATCTATGTTTATGTTTGAAAAAAAAAAAAAAAAAAAAAAAAAAAAAAAAAAAAAATCGAAAAAATAAGAAAAGAAAAAGAAAGAAGAAAAGTTGGAAGTTTGTTTCAACCAACTTATGTAAAGTTATGTAAGTGGTCGATATCACCACTATTTGTTGTACTATATCTATGGATTGAATGGGAATTGGCAGTTATGGGAACGCCAATTAAGGTTTATTCTTTGATTAAGATCTTGTTGAGTATAATTCGTGTCTACCTAAAGCGTGTGTTTCAAGTGTTAAAGCGTGAGTTATTCGATAACATGAGTCTTATTCATGGGATGGTTGGGATAGTGATTAACCACACTTAGGATTTTAATTTATTTGTTTTGTTCATTTTTCATTTTACACCAATTTATATCCCAAATGTTATCCATACCCTTTATTATTCTTTATCCAACCAAACCTTTGATTTATTGAGATTAGGGATTTGAGCAATCTTAAGTATCGTAGTCGTGGATTCGGCTATGTATTTATGATTTTGTCGCCCTTTTTGATATATTATTATTGGTAAAGTTTGGACCTATCTTTAGCCTATTCGAGTTAAGGATTTGAGCAATTGCAAGTATCGTGTTCGTGGATTCGATCATGTATTTGTGATTTTGTCGCCTTTTCTGGAATTTGAGATCGATAGTGAAAGAGAATAATTAACCCTTAAGCCTAAAAACCCTTTTTGCCGCTTTAGACTTGTTATTCCTTAGCTTTAGTGGAGGAGATGTGTATACTTGCCAAGCTTATGATAGAATATTCGTCACGACTGGACAGTTAAACGATTAGATTTGCTTTTATCAACTTATTTTATTTTACTTCTAATTCGTTAAGTGTTTAGTTGTGTGATTATGAAATAAACGAATACATGCTTAAATATAAAAATAAATCCTAACATCTTTTAGGATACATTTTCATAAAAGAAATTCTAAGGTTTACTTGGGGACAAGTAAAGTTCAAGTGGGGGGATATTTGATGAACTCAAATAAGTACATTTTATTACTATCATTTATCCTATTAATTTGACTTGTTTTACTATATTATGTATGAGGATTGATACTTAATCGTTTACTTTTGTAATTCTCAGGTAAAAACAAGCATTTGGTGAAACTTAGCAATTTTGGACTAATTATGGAGCAAAACATGCAAGAAGTTAAGAGTCTACTGAAATGAAGAAGATCAAGACTAATCTGCTCCAGATGCGCCGCATCTCACTCATGACATGCGCCGCATCTCTATCAAGATATCACCAGATACGATCCAAGATACAAGAGGACATGCGCCGCATCTAATCATGGAGTTACGCCGCATCTTCTGGCGGTGTACGAATATTCCTGAATATTATAATCTTGGACCCCACGCGAAGTTAAGTCAATGCGCCGCATCTACTTACTAGATGCGCCGCATCTTCCCTCAGACAGAAACTATAAATACCCCAAGACCAGACGAATTCCGGAGCTTTTGGGTGAGAACATCGAAGACCAACCAGCAGAACCCTAGGACGAATTCAGTCAAGGAGGCAGCACAAGACACACCAAACGAAGATACAAGAGCTGTAAGAAGGTGCTGCATGTGTTTAATTCATTAAGTAGTTTTGTTTTATTGTGTTAGCAAACTTTAATTCATCAGGATTGGTGGCTTGTGTAATGTGACAACGAAAGATTGCACTCCCTTTAATACTTGCTTTCCCATCAATTAAAGTTTATATGTTGATGTCTTTGGTTACTACTTATTAGTGCATTGATAACCTCTGTGTTTATTAGTGGCTTGCGGGCATTTGACTGCGGAAAATAATGTGGCTCCCACGGTTATTACTAAATTGATCACTTAGGAATAACTTTTAGACATAAGTAATCATTAAGGGTTTACTCGCTGATAAGAATAGGACCAACGAGAAAGGGTTAACTACATACACTTCATATAAGGCTATCAATAAAACAAGTGACAATCTACTTAATTATAAGGACATCCCTCTTATTGTCTCGAGTATTTATCTGTGTACGTGTGTGCTACTTGCTGATTCGTGCCTATTGGTTTATTTTATTATTTAATTGCAAACAAAATCGTGCCAGTCTCTCAGGCTGAAACCCCCTTGCGTTAGGATATTAAAATACTGATTAGAATAACGAGATAATACGTTCCACTCTTAGTGATCGACACTCTACTTACCATTATATTCATACTGACCGGGTACACTGCTCGTTAAGTGTGTGTGTTATTGATAAGTCGGCTAAATATAAATTTAAAACTTGAGTAGGCATTAAAACTGCTAAACCGCAACGACACATCACGCGCATCAAGTCCGATGGAGATCTTCTCTTCCACATACTTCCCCAAGAACAAATGAATTCGGGGTCGAGTCAAGCTAGTGACTCGGTTAACAAAAACATTAGCACCACATGGGTGACAACCCATGTTTCTGACTTCTTTCTATTTTCTGACACTAAGTGTGGGGGGATTCCTCTACTGTGCTTTGTTTTGTGTGTTGTTTGCTCTTGTTTGCAGGTTTCCCTTAGATCGTGATGATTGATGCGCCTGTTTTCAATCCAGCCGCCCAATATCCGATCTTGTTTGCTAACGTTTATTTAGGGATATCTTTTCAATATTTTTTGTGAAAAATGAAGATTTCCGTTCCACACTTGGCTATTAGTATTACCTTTTTACGTTCTAAGTGTCGGCATAATAGCCGGTACTTTGAATATTGAGGGCAATATTCAATTCTAAGTGTGGGGGGGAATTCTCGCAAATTTTGTCACATGTGTACCTTCTAGTGCCCTAGTACCCCGTTTTGGCCAAAATTTTAAAATTTTTTCTTTTTTAAATAAGAAATTGCATGAAAAAGAAAGAAAAAATGTTTAGTCTTGATTAGGTTAGAACAAAGGGAATCCCGACTCTGCCAGAGTGTTGATCTGGCTGCTTCCTTAACGATGAGACTAAGGTTTTACGATTTGTGCAAATGAAAATGCTAAGCGTAGAGTAATTGGTTCTCTTTAGAGCTTATACAAGTAATCTATGGCTTTTCCTCCCAGAAGCTCTTAATATAACTAAATTAGTGCTGTTTTCAAACTTTTGAACGTTAAAGTCGTTGTGTTATGCAAAACAAATTTTTATACAATTTTGATATAGAGTCCGAGTTCAACTTTTTATTTTAATTTTTGAGAAAGCATATATATATATATATATATATATATATATATATATATATATATATATATATATATATATATATATATATATATATATATATATATATAAAATAATAAAAAAAAGGTGAAAAAATGGAAAAAAATGAAAGAAAAAAAAATATATATATATATATAGAATGATATTGAAAAATGCAAAAATGGAATGATATTGCAAAATGCAATAAATTTTGATGTTGCAAAAATAAATATGTATATGTTAATGAATGTAGGAAAATTGCTTTCTCTTAAATTTAAATCGTAAGTTGAACTTGGATTCGTCAATTTTGTATAAAAGTTAAACGGTAATTTAGTAGATTGTTGATTTCAAAGACCCCGAAAGCTCCGGTATTATTCTCTGTGGGGTGTCAAAAGCATGGTCACCTAAAACCAACTGGTTTGGGATGTGCCGAGAAGAAAGCCGTTACGTGGAGTGATCTCACCTTTGAGTCTCTAATCTCTAAATGATCGTTTGTTGTTATTTATTTAAGTATTTAATACTAGCGTAGTGGGAATATCCAAAATCTTTGAAATCGAAATTCCGCTGATTCCGGTACTATTCTCTGTGGGGTGTCAAAAGCCTGGTCACCTAAAACCAACTGGTTTGGGATGTGCCGAGAAGAAAGCCGCTACATGGAAAAGGCCATTTTCGATCCTTAGATTTTCGAGGTTCCCGGATTTGACTTAAACAAGTAACAACCATAATAAATGTCGATTTTTGCGGTCAAAATTTTGAAAATGAGCACAGTCACCTAACTTGAATAAATTGTGGGAGTGAAAAGTTAAGTTTCGGCTTACATAGATTATTAGTATAAGTAGTGTTAGCATTTTACAAAAACATTTGCACATTGAGTTTAAGCTTAGTTGGGAGTATAAAAAAGAGGATGACGATTACAATTCCCTGGAGACACCCATTTTGTGTGAATCCCGTTCCATGATACCATTTTTGGAAATCAAGCATTTATCTATTTTTGTTTTAGTTTAAATTTCTCGCATTGTATAAAAAATCAAAACGGGGTATGCTTGGTATTCTTTTGATCCTTTCATTACTTTATATGATTGGATTGCTAGGGACTAGCAATAGTTTAGTGTGGGGGATTGATGAGTGTGTAAATACTCATCATTTTATACCCATAAAAGACACAAAAATGACCAAAAACACCAAAATAGACCAAATATTGTTGCAAATATTCGTGGATTGTGTTTTTATGTGTTTCAGGTACAAAAGGATTGAAAACAGGGCAAAATTGGACAAAACCGAGCTTGGATGGGAAAAAGGAGCAAAAACGGGCATTGCCGGATCGACTCGACACCATTTGAGCATTTAATGAAGAAAATAAAAGTCAAAGTCAAACCCGAGATGAGGCATTTGGTTGAGCATGGAAAAGCGAACCCGACACCAAAAATCCCATTTTTACAATTTACCCTCACCTATTTATCCTAACCCTTTTTACCTTAAACCTATTACCAAAAATAATTCCAAAACAAATACCAACCAAACCCTTTTATCCCTTTTTAACTAAACCTAATAATCCCTACCCCTTAACCCAGCCCATCACAAAACCAAATTAAACCCACAACCCATTTTTTGTTTTAGCTAAATCCAAGGTCAACAAAACCAGGGTCAACCCCTTCTTCTAAAACCATTAAACCCGCCATTACCACTCACCTTTCCCTGACAACCAGACAACATGTTTCCCCCCCATGCCTTTTCTCTTACACACGCCTCCCCCCTCCTCACTTACCTCCTGACATAGTACCCAACCCCACGTGAGAATCCCACTAACCCACTATCACCAAATCCGTTTTCCCGCCAAAATTGGCATGGACGATTCAGATTGATTCAATGCTATCCAATGGTGCAGAAATGATAAGAGTACAAGACAAGAGATATCCCACTTTATTTTCAGTATAAATACACACCTTTGTAAGCCTTTTTGGCTAAGTAGTTAATTAGTAGTTAAATTAGCTTAGTTGTAGTATAGCTTAGTTTAGTTTTCAATCGAATTTAGATAAACTTCAGCTTAATTTCAGTCATTGTAACTTTAATGTCAGTTTCAATTTAATTTCAAAAGTCTTGTACTAATCCAGTGTAATTCAAGTTTAATGCCAAGTTATTAATTCGAATCAGTTGTTGTTTAAGATTTCCAAGTCCTCTGCTCTGTTCCTTTAGCTCTTACATGCTCATTTTAGCTTATTAAAAGTTTATTGTTGCTTAATTCTGCTCTAATTTCAATAGTCAAACTAGGTCAAAAAGTCAACACAATTGTCAAACTACTTATTGCTTAATTCTGAGTACTTATTTGGGTTTGCTTGTTTTTTTTTTCAAGTTTCAAGATAGTTAAATGTTCATCTGTTTCAGAAAATCCATGCTTTTTGGTCTGTTTTAGTGTAAAATCAATTTCCAGTCAAAGTTAAGTAGTGTTTGGGTCAGTGAGTCAACATGGGTTAAAATGGTTTATTATTGTTCATATGCATCATAGTAACTTTTGATTTAGCTTATAGTAACCTAGTTTAGCAGATTGTAGGGCAATTGAATCTCTTTTGAAGGTTTTGACAGGTTTGAGTGGATAGGTGGATTTGTAATAGCATAACTGATCATGCAAGCTTCTTATAAGCTTAAGCCTATTTTGCCCTCATTTTTGGTTTATTTAGATGTTATTTAGTTGTCTAAGTTAGATTTCAAGAGTTGGTATAATTTCATGTAGTATTGAAAGAGTTGAGTTCTTAGCAGTCAAACTGCTGCAACAGGCATGATAGATGCAGACCTGCACTCTAGGGTTGTTGAGATCAGCATTTAGCTTGCCTCATATCTGCTTATTCCCCTGAGCTTATTGTCTGAAATTTAGTTTGTTAGTAGTTAGTAGTATTGGGTTTTAGGTTCAGAGCTTAGATTTCACTTTCAACTTATTAGTTAGCTTTTTTTTTGGTCTGCAATTCCCCTAATAGAACTGTTTTTAGTCTGCAATCAGTTTTTCCTTTAATGAGTATCTGATCTAGGCCTAAATTAGATAAGCAATTGATAGTATATTTTGGGCATTTTAAGTTTTCAAGCAGCCTCTAGTATAAGCTTCAATAATCTGCTTTTGTTTTTCCCTGATAAGCTTTCCCCTAGCTTCTATAACAGCTTAAAGTGTGTTGTCTAGCCTTTTGTTTTTGACTTATTTGGTTGTTGCACTATAGTGCTTTTTGGCTTATTTCTTTAGCTTCTCTGGTCTTATCAAGTAGTTTTAAGCTTTAATTTGTGTGTCTATCTGTTTTCTAGCTTTTCGTAATTTTTGGAGCTGTTTAGCTTATTTTAGTGCTTATTTCAAACTGCTTATTTGCCCATACTGCTTATTTGAGTTGAAATAAGTTCTAATTTCATTTTTCCTAGATTCCTAGCATCATTTTAGATTTAATTGAAAATTTTCAGATTTTTCTAAACTGTTTTGGTATTTTTAATAATTTAATTAGTTAAATTTAGTTTTTAATTCATATTAAATTAAATAAAAGTCAAAAAAATATAATTCTTTTTTTAAAAAATTTCTTTTATTAAATAGAATTTAGGAAAATTAGTTTGGTTCCAGTAGAGTTAGTTTTTCATAGTTTTGACGTTTAGGCTCGGTTTTCCCGGTTTAAACGTACGTTTTCAGTTTTCCTTTACGTTTTTAATCACGCATACTTTAGATTATCGTTTTCCTTACCTTTTAAATAGTTTTTAATTTATGTTCATCAATCTTAGCTTAAAAACCCAAATATACATCTCTTTCACCATTCATCACACGCAATCACGAACCGAATCACACAATTCCATTCAAACCTTCGTTGGGGATAACGACCCGGGTTACACATACTTCACTTGTGTTTCCTTGGAAATAAATACGTGTTGATTCCAGCGAATCAGTGATGATATATGATAGGAAATGATCCAACGCTGCCATTTGACATTCAGGACATGGCTTAAGGTCTGTTTGCATATGCTTTTTTTTCTAATGAAATCTTCTTTTTGCTCCTGGTTATGTTAAGATGACATTTAGAGATATCATATTGGTAATATAACAGCAAATTGGAATTCTTTGCTTTCTTATTTCTAAGCAATCACATTCAGATAAGTAATGCTTACTAGACAATTTAAAAAAAAAATTGAAAATAACCTGATAAGAGGCCATTAGAATAAGTACTCATTTGTACTAATTATGTTTTAAATTTTTATGCAGATTTTTTTGGTAAGTTGTTTCACATAGTACAAGCCGAGATCCTAATGTTAGTGGAGCAAGCAGACGCATAATCGAGTGCTAAATGCAGAAGATGAGGCACAATTCTTCTATGTTTAATGTTAAGTATTACTCTTACAAGAAACACAACAGTCATTATTTAATGACATCTTGATTCTTGAATTACTACTGTGATTTATTGGTGTGTGACTATAAACCTAGTCTTGATGGTTATATAATTTCTAAAAAATTTCTAATTACTTAAGATAACAACTTTGACTTCAAGTTGTGAACGTTGCATGTGACTTTACAACAGATTAAAAGGTCATCTTTTAGAAAATTTAGCAACGTTTAGGCTTTATGAACACTTGGTCATTTTTTTTACCATCAATGGACACACAACTTAGTTTCCTGGTGATGCAACCAGGATAATAACACACAAAATTTAGCAACTGATAATTATAAGTGGTTCTAATAAGTTATCCCAAACACCTCCTAATAGCAGTGACAAGAAAACTGTTATCAATTATCTCATTACACATCAAGCCTTGGGCTGTATATTATAAGTTAACAACTACCTTGAAGATGACACCTAAGAGTTGAATGAGAAATAATTTCTTATAATATAGTTGGGATAATTTTGTCTCTATTTCTGCATATGCTAAGTTTGCTGAGATGTGACTCATAAATGTCTCATATATTAAGATCTCATTTAAGAAGCACTACAAGTCCAACATTTTTTTCTAACTAAGAGCGGATATGAGCTTCTTTCAGGAGCAACATATAGCCGCTTACTTTTGGCCAAATTGTAATCAAAGGTAAACAACATAATGTGCCATTCACAGTTTTATTTTCCGATAATTATTAAATATATCAAAAAAAACACACACACACACACACAAGTCATGTGATATACATTTTTTCAATAGGGGATTGATGGTTCAATGGTCGAAAAGGTGTTGGAAGCTGTTCACATTGCAGCCAATAAGAACACTGTTCCTGGTGATGTATCTGACATGGTTCCTGGTGGTCTCACAATGGGTGAGGGTCATATATTAGTAAACAAATTTCTTAGGTAGCACATCTCGACACTATTAATTGAAAACATCTACCTATTGTGTTATATATTATTTGAGTCAAACTGGTTCAACTTTGACGTTAACTATTTTTGTGGGTGTTATATAATATTTGATGCAAAATATATAAATATATTTGGTTATAAGTGTATTTTTCAATGGTATAATTTTTCATCAAGTATTATATATATATAAAAAAAATAAAAATAAAAAAAAAAAAAAAGGTCAAAGTTGAACCAGTGACTCTGAAAAGTCAAAACTAACACTTATTTTGGGATGGAGGGAGTAGTAGATAAGGGTGGCGGGCCAAGTTTTAATAGTTGCTAACTTGCTAACGTGTGGTGATTATAAGATAATTGTGATACAAATCTTAAATTAACAAGCATTTGTGGTTATTATATCGTTTCTCATGTTTATTATTCGGCATTGTTTTACGAATCTTAGATAATTGTGATAGACTTCTATTTTACGCCAGTTGTTAATAATAATGCCGACAGGTATGAAACATTAAAAACCACATTCATGTGAATAGTAATTAGCAAGAACCTGCTTATTTTGTTTTTGATTCATTTATATTCGTCATCTTTTATTAATCAGTTTTGTTTTAGGTTGAACTAATTAAAACTGCTTATTCGTTTACTGCTTTTGATAAAATATATAGTAATCAAGTATATTTTGCTTTTGTGATTTGAGATATGATGTTTTGAATTAGTACCTTAAACTGCTTATTCTAAGTTAGTTATTTAAAGCAATGAGCAAATAAGCAGTTTTGGTAAGCACTCCCAAACACCCCCATATGATCCAAATATTGCATCTTTTTTCATTATATTTTAATTTTTTTATTTGATTTACGTGTTTATTTGATGATTTTTGTAGTATTGGAGCAACCTTTTAGGTGAAAAAATGGTTCTTTTTTGCCTAACTTACGGTAAGGTATTTAAAGTGATGATGTAGATTTCTCCTTTCCTAATTAGATTTTGTCTCAAAGTTTCACATTCTAGCCTGTTCATTATTTTTGTTACAGGTGAAGAAGAAAAAGCAAATTACTTTCACATCATGTTTTGTCGTGTTTTGTTTAATGTGAAAGGTACTTAATTTTTCCTGTATCATTGTGTTTGGTCTTGGTGTTTATACAAGCTTTTATGTTCTTATTTTTCCATTTTCAAATGTTTCTACCCAATTTCAGATTATAGTAGAATCATCAAGTGCATCTTCAAATAGTAATATTTATTCCGTAAGTTTCTCAATTTCAGTCTAATGGCCATGAAGATGTAGAACACTGCAGGTATATATGAACCAGATTAAATGCTGATCTATGTGACATCATTCTTTGCACCAGGTTCTGCGGGATTAATGTTAATGTTATAGTCAGTTAAAGACCAGGTTCTGCGGGATTAATATATGAACCAGGATCAGCGGGATTAATGTTAATGCAAGTACTTCTTTGTTTGTTTGTTACCTACACCTGAAGGTATGTGACCTCTCATTGCATGTTTGTTCTATTCATATGATATGCTATGTAGCTGTTTGTTTGTTTGTTACCTACACCTGAAGGTATGTGACCTCTCATTGCATGTTTGTTCTATTCATATGATATGCTATGTAGCTGGACACACATCTTTTTTCCCTTTATATGGTTTCATGTACATTACATCATTGTTCGATTCAAAATATAATTTGTGTCAACTATACAGTATTGATTATCGTATATAAATGCCGAAGGCCCTATAACCTGTGTCAACTATATATATTGGTTTCATCAAGGTTACAATTATATTCACTATTGAATGTTCCAAAGGCCCTATAATCTGGGTCAACTATACAGTATTGATTATCATATATATTTATGTTTATTGATATTCACTTCGGTTGTTTGGGTGATGTAAACATAGGATCAATCACCTCATTTAGCCAAAGCTGACGAAATGATCAAGCACCATTGCAACTTACAACAAAAACCAGTTATGTGTGCAGATTAAACTATTAAACGTAGTTTTTTTTTTTTTTTTTTTTTTTTTTTTTTTTTTTTTTTTTTTTTTTTTTTTTTTTTTTGTAACATTGATTGTGAGTTTGTTGTAACGTAATGTGTATAAACATGTCCATTTATATTATAATAATAATGTGTGTAGTTATTTATAATTAACAATATTTTTTTTACCATTGCTAATCTTATATTTTTCCTACTGTTTGCTAGAAGGAATATATGTTGATGTACAAGATGAGGCGACAATAGGGGTGCAAACTCGCGAGCTACTCGAGCTCGACTCGATAAAAAGCTCGAAACGAGCCGAGCCTTGTCGAGCCTGAAAATCAACTCGTTTACTTATCGAGCCCGAGCTCGAGCCGAGCTTGTGAAGATCGAGTAGGCTCGTCGAGCCTTATCGAGCCGAGCCCATTTGGCCCAATAACCAAGCCCAATAATGTGTAACCCTAAACCCTAATAAGCAGACTATAAAAGACTTCCTAATAATGTGTAACCCTAAACACTTTTTGCTTAAACTAAACGCAGGCACAACACGCTTTCTTCTCTTTTATCAAGTGAACGCAGCCACAAAAAGGAAAAAAAAAAGATAAAAAAAATAAAAAATAATTCCTCCTTGATTTTGATAAAAACCGATTCACAAACAAACCTCCCTTCAGTTCCTTTTAAGTCAAAACAAGGACACAACCTCTTTTTATCTGAAGCTAATCAAGACCACGAGTGAAGAACCAAACTGACCAACCTTGTGGCTTTGGCGTCAAGATCTTTTATAAGATCTAAGGTAGGTATGAGATGTGTTGTTTTTGTTTAATCGAATGAAAAGAGAAGATAAAACTATTGAAGTTTTGTTTTTTCTTTTAACTGGTTCGAATATTAAAAGAAAGAAGCTATGACTTCTAAAAGATCTATGATGAGTTGCGTTCACATATGAAATTTTTTAAGATTGGTACAAAACGTGAACGAGTCTGAGATCTATTTGTTTCACCCAATGAAAGGGAGGATGAGACGTGAGTATTTTGTTCTTTCCTTTAGATTGTTCGGATATTATTAACAAGGCTTTCTTTTAAAATAGATCAATGATGGTTGTTTGTTCACACTTAAATCTTAAGAGATTGATACAAAAGTTGAACACGGCTGAGATCTTGTTTCTCGTATGGCTCGGATCTAAACTGAGATCTGTTAATTTGTTTTGGCTCGGATCACACTTAAAGCGAGCTCGAGCCTCGAGCCTTATCGAGCCGAGCTCGAGCTTTGTGAAAACTTATCGAGCCGAGCTCGAGCATAAAAATAAAGGCTCGGATCGAGCCGAGCTCGAGCTCGAGCCTGTTAAAAGACTGACGAGCCGAGCTCGAGTATAGTAAAGCTCGGGCTCGGCTCGGCTCGTTTGCACCCCTAGGCGACAACCTCTAAACAACATCCGGCTCAGTGGTATTTCTCAAAATTAGCTCAGTTAAGGAAGAAAAAGTAGGACGCTTTTGAAAAGCGCAACATGAATGTTAGTGCAAGCAGTCTCGTTGGGGAGATTGCTAGTGCAAGCAATCTCGTTTGTTTTGATTGATGACAAACATGTAACTTGATACATAGCGTAAAATGTGCAAGTTACTTGTAATCATATCTTGTCTCAACATACATTCAACACCTCTCAAGTCCTCGTATGATACAACACAGGTTCGTACATGTTTGTTATGTAGCATTATGATCAAACCCTTAACAAACCATTTAGAATGTTTAAAATACGGTTAGGTAATTAAGTATTTTAAAAAGGCTAATCATTCTACTTAGAACCTTATTTTACATGATCACTAGGATACATGTTACATACATATACACATTACAAAGTTCACTAGGAATAACATATACAAGTTTACATGTTTATTTCTTAAAATAGAAACTTTATTAGTTAAATAATACCATGACATCATGGCATACATCACAAGTGAAATCTTTGTAAGATTGTGTAATATTTTGTTTAGATACACAAGTTAGATAGTTGACATTTGTGGATCTTGGAAGATTTGGCTAGATATGCAAGATTTGGAAAGATACACTAAAATCTCTTAGCTATCTCTTAACTGTCATACCCACGGAACCAAACGATAACAAGCACGGATCCCTTTTATGGGATCCGCCGTGTAACACCCCAACCCGACAAGGGTAAAGGTGTCATAAGTACATGGTTTCATATCAGATACAAGCATTCAAGAAATAAAATAGCGGAAGCATTAACCTTAAAATCCAAAGGAAAATAAGTCAACACGACTTATATCAAGTGCAAGACAGGAATAATGAAGTACAAAACTGAATCCAAATGCCCAAACAATAGCATAACAGAAATAATATCCAAATGGTCACACTAGAATGACAAGGTCTAAACTTCACACAAGTTGCTCTCATCCCAAGCTAAAACCCAGCTCCTAGCTTAAATGTACCTGCCGCAGGAAAAGAAATGCGGCTGAGCTACGAGAGCTCAGTGAACAGATATAACGGAACAAAGCAGTAATAACGGGATAATAAAGTAAAAGAAATAATACCATGAGTAACAAGAGTCAGGAAAAGGAATACAAGAGTTATGCAGACATACCAGGAATTTAGAATGGTTACAAGGGTGAAAGTAAATGAAGCCAGAACCTACCAAAATCCCAAGTCAAATCAAATCAGGTCCAATGTCAGGTCAAGTGTCAGGTCAAATAACAGGTCAAGTAACAGGTCATAAGGTTACAAGGTTTCAGGAGAACAGAATTCCTCTACGAGCCCAAATCATATCAAATCACATCACATATATCAGGGTGTATGGAGGGGTGACCTCAGCATACCAGGAAACAGGGTGAGGGGATACCTCCAGGGGTTGGAGTCGTGAACTCCCAGGGGTGTGAAAGACGTGTATCGCACACACTCGTCAGTCACCAGGATATAACAGGAAATATAACAAATCAGAACAGGTCTAGGATGCATCCATGCGCCCCCGCAGGCCACAGGGACTTCCTCTACATAACAAATCAAATCAGGTCGGGGACGGGACAGGACATCACTCTCCTGCCCTAGAGTCATGCCACCGGTGCATCAATGACATGAACATGAAACCCTCATGCCTAGTGGGTGGCTCGTAGTCTCAAACTGTGGGTCAAGGTCAGGTATCAAGTCTCGGGTGTCAAGTCTCAGGTATCAAATGTCAGGTATCATATCAGAGTTCATATCAGGATTCATATCAGGGTTCAAGACAGGAGATAAATGCAGGGGTTCATTATCAGGAGGTCAATATCAGGAAGGTCAAATACTAGAAGGTTCATAATAGTTTATTATAAGAAAAATCCTTTTCACATGGTTTTAATAAAATGATCGTTAGAACAGTTTCATAATAAAAGTCTTTTAAGGAAATATTCAAAACCCTCTTCATATATATATAACTAAAAAGTAGATGTAAAATCCTATGAACCTTCAAGTACCCAAGGTCTTAATTATCCAGGTTATCAGGGTTCAATAAGTCATGTCAAGTGTCATAGCAGGGTTCAAGTCAAAGGTTCAAGTCCAATGGTTCATATCAAGTGTATCAAGGTTCAAGTCAAATGATTCATATCAAGTGTATCAAGGTTCAAGTTCAGGTTTATGACAAGGTTCAAGACAAAGGTTAAAGCAAAGGTCCAAATATATGGTTCACAATACAAGGGAAACATAACAATGAATCAGGAATCAGAAATGAGACGAAGGGTCTTTACAAGAAGAGCAGAATATCTGTACCTTATTCAAATAGCAAGCACAAACACAAGAGTAGCTGACAGGGATCAAGACCACTCCCTTCTTGAACCTAAAGGAGTAGAAGACAGAAATACGAAAGGGGTTCAGTTATCTTCCCATTATAAGTAACTTCTATTTTTAGCAACTTTCTATTTTTAGCAGCTTTCCATAATTAGTAAGTTACCATATTTAGCAAGATTCAAGTGATATAATTCAAGTCAAGTCTTTAATTAGCTTATTATGGAAGTAATATTCATTTTAACAAGTTACACAAGTTCAGGGTTAGTTATGACAAGTTTTTCATAGTTCAGGGTTATAAGTGTAAATTTGCCAAAGTTCAAGGTTTAAAATGAAAATATCACCATTAACTCATTCTCACTCTCAAGTTATCCAGAATTACACCTTTAGTCCTTTAGATTTCATAATTTACATTTTATACCCTTGGAATTACATAAGTTACATTTTAATCCTTATGGTATTTATAATTACACATTAAACCCTTAACTTCCCAATTTTACACAATGAACACTTATTTCAACATGTTATACGAACACACCCTTAAACATTCACAATTTACACATCAAGTCCCTCGAGTTATCAAAGTTACATATTTAGCCCTTTAATTTACAATTTCAATCCTTAATTATTAATAATTATATATCAAGCCATTAATTTACCAAAATTACACATAACCCCTTGAATATAATTTATTACTCAAAACAGCACCAAGTTTCCAGAAATTACATATTTAGTCCCTCATTTTTATTTATTTTCAATTCGACTTATAATTTACAAATTAAATCATTATCTTGCCAAAATTACAAATAAGACCCTCATGTTATAATTTTTACATATTCTCCCAGGTCCATAAAATGTTACAAAAATATCCCACAAGTTTTAATAATTACAAAACACACCCTTAACTAATTATTTATCCAATCGGTTTTTATAAAACACTAACAAAATCAAACCCTAGTAATCCCAATCATTAGGCCATCATTCTATCATCATTATTCATCAATTATTACCAGATTTCATCTACTAAACACCCTAGGTCGATTGGTTCTATTTTTGTTCCACGTTTTTCCCTTTTTATAAAAATCCGATTATAACCAAAAATCCATAAATCACGATTTCGACTTCAATAAATCAAGACACCATTTTTCTCATGTTATATGAAGCATATAGAACCCATGAAAATTATTTACATGTTCAGGAAAAATCGCATGAATTAATAAGAACTCGATTTCGATTTTAGGGTTTATAAACCCATTATTTTCTATTCGGCCAAAATACAATGCATGGTTCGATTTCAATAATTTTTACATGTTATATATGATTAGGAGAAGGCTATAAAATTACCAGAAAAATTATAGATCAAAGGATTACACGCTATGGATTTATTGTTGCTCGGTTGCACTTTTTCGACCCAAATAAATCACCACAGCCAAACAATCGACTCCAGGACTTTGTGGCTATTTTTCCCACCTTCTTGGCACTATGAAGAACTCCATAAAATTACCTCTTTGCTTCAGAAAATTCGGATGTGGTGTGGGTGATTTTTCAGAGTGGCGGCTTAATGATTTTTAGGGTTAAAATGGGAGAATTAATTTGTGGGGTGAAATAAAATAGGTTAGACCGAGCATTTGGGGGGGAAATTAGGCCAAATAACCGGCCCTCATAATGGCCCAATTCAATTTACCCTTTTTAACTTATTTCCTTAATTTATTTTATGTTATAAAGTTTTTAATTAATAATAATCATGTATTATGTCAAATAATTCGACCCAAGTGTTTTTGTGGTGAAATAATATATTTTTTTACTTTGTAAAAATATTAGAGCTTGCCTCAAAATTATCTTGCTTGATTTGTAGTTCGTTTCCAGAGATTCGGGATTAATTCGGAACTTTAATTAAGCTTTAATGAAATTTTAAAGTTTCAGGGGCATTTTGGTAATTTTGCATGTTTTAGATTTTCGGGTTTTACAACTCTTCCCTTCTAACAGAAAAATTTTCGCCCTCGAAATTTGCAAGGACATAGAAATGAAAGAGAACGGAAACAAAACAATGACATACCAGACGCCTCACAAGTACATGGTTTCATATCAGATACAAGCATTCAAGAAATAAAATAGCGGAAGCATTAACCTTAAAATCCAAAGGAAAATAAGTCAACACGACTTATATCAAGTGCAAGACAGGAATAATGAAGTACAAAACTGAATCCAAATGCCCAAACAATGGCATAACAAAAATAATATCCAAATGGTCACACTAGAATGACAAGGTCTAAACTTCACACAAGTTGCTCTCATCCCAAGCTAAAACCCAGCTCCTAGCTTAAATGTACCTGCCGCAGGAAAAGAAATGCGGCTGAGCTACGAGAGCTCAGTGAACAGATATAACGGAACAAAGCAGTAATAACGGGATAATAAAGTAAAAGAAATAATACCAGGAGTAACAAGAGTCAAGAAAAGGAATACAAGAGTTATGCAGACATACCAGGAATTTAGAATGGTTACAAGGGTGAAAGTAAATGAAGCCAGAACCCACCAAAATCCCAAGTCAAATCAAATCAGGTCCAATGTCAGGTCAAGTGTCAGGTCAAATAACAGGTCAAGTAACAGGTCATAAGGTTACAAGGTTTCAGGAGAACAGAAATCCTCTACGAGCCCAAATCATATCAAATCACATCACATATATCAGGGTGTATGGAGGGGTGACCTCAGCATACCAGGAAACAGGGTGAGGGGATACCTCCAGGGGTTGGAGTCGCGAACTCCCAGGGGTGTGAAAGACGTGTATCGCACACACTCGTCAGTCACCAGGATATAACAGGAAATATAACAAATCAGAACAGGTCTAGGATGCATCCATGCGCCCCCGCAGGCCACAGGGTCTTCCTCTACATAACAAATCAAATCAGGTCGGGGACGGGACAGGACATCACTCTCCTGCCCTAGAGTCATGCCACCGATGCATCAATGACATGGACATGAAACCCTCATGCCTAGTGGGTGGCTCGTAGTCTCAAACTGTGGGTCAAGGTCTGGTATCAAGTCTCGGGTGTCAAGTCTCAGGTATCAAATGTCAGGTATCATATCAGAGTTCATATCAGGATTCATATCAGGGTTCAAGACAGGAGATAAATGCAGGGGTTCATTATCAGGAGGTCAATATCAGGAAGGTCAAATACTAGAAGGTTCATAATAGTTTATTATAAGAAAAATCCTTTTCACATGGTTTTAATAAAATGATCGTTAGAACAGTTTCATAATAAAAGTCTTTTAAGGAAATATTCAAAACCCTCTTCATATATATATAACTAAAAAGTAGATGTAAAATCCTATGAACCTTCAAGTACCCAAGGTCTTAATTATCCAGGTTATCAGGGTTCAATAAGTCATGTCAAGTGTCATAGCAGGGTTCAAGTCAAAGGTTCAAGTCCAATGGTTCATATCAAGTGTATCAAGGTTCAAGTCAAATGATTCATATCAAGTGTATCAAGGTTCAAGTTCAGGTTTATGACAAGGTTCAAGACAAAGGTTAAAGCAAAGGTCCAAATATATGGTTCACAATACAAGGGAAACATAACAATGAATCAGGAATCAGAAATGAGACGAAGGGTCTTTACAAGAAGAGCAGAATATCTGTACCTTATTCAAATAGCAAGCACAAACACAAGAGTAGCTGACAGGGATCAAGACCACTCCCTTCTTGAACCTAAAGGAGTAGAAGACAGAAATACGAAAGGGGTTCAGTTATCTTCCCATTATAAGTAACTTCTATTTTTAGCAACTTTCTATTTTTAGCAGCTTTCCATAATTAGTAAGTTACCATATTTAGCAAGATTCAAGTGATATAATTCAAGTCAAGTCTTTAATTAGCTTATTATGGAAGTAATATTCATTTTAACAAGTTACACAAGTTCAGGGTTAGTTATGACAAGTTTTTCATAGTTCAGGGTTATAAGTGTAAATTTGCCAAAGTTCAAGGTTTAAAATGAAAATATCACCATTAACTCATTCTCACTCTCAAGTTATCCAGAATTACACCTTTAGTCCTTTAGATTTCATAATTTACATTTTATACCCTTGGAATTACATAAGTTACATTTTAATCCTTATGGTATTTATAATTACACATTAAACCCTTAACTTCCTAATTTTACACAATGAACACTTATTTCAACATGTTATACGAACACACCCTTAAACATTCACAATTTACACATCAAGTCCCTCGAGTTATCAAAGTTACATATTTAGCCCTTTAATTTACAATTTCAATCCTTAATTATTAATAATTACATATCAAGCCATTAATTTACCAAAATTACACATAACCCCTTGAATATAATTTATTACTCAAAACAGCACCAAGTTTCCAGAAATTACATATTTAGTCCCTCATTTTTATTTATTTTCAATTCGACTTATAATTTACAAATTAAATCATTATCTTGCCAAAATTACAAATAAGACCCTCATGTTATAATTTTTACATATTCTCCCAGGTCCATAAAATGTTACAAAAATATCCCACAAGTTTTAATAATTACAAAACACACCCTTAACTAATTATTTATCCAATCGGTTTTTATAAAACACTAACAAAATCAAACCCTAGTAATCCCAATCATTAGGCCATCATTCTATCATCATTATTCATCAATTATTACCAGATTTCATCTACTAAACACCCTAGGTCGATTGGTTCTATTTTTGTTCCACGTTTTTCCCTTTTTATAAAAATCCGATTATAACCAAAAATCCATAAATCACGATTTCGACTTCAATAAATCAAGACACCATTTTTCTCATGTTATATGAAGCATATAGAACCCATGAAAATTATTTACATGTTCAGGAAAAATCGCATGAATTAATAAGAACTCGATTTCGATTTTAGGGTTTATAAACCCATTATTTTCTATTCGGCCAAAATACAATGCATGGTTCGATTTCAATAATTTTTACATGTTATATATGATTAGGAGAAGGCTAGAAAATTACCAAAAAAATTATAGATCAAAGGATTACACGCTATGGATTTATTGTTGCTCGGTTGCACTTTTTTGACCCAAATAAATCACCACAGCCAAACGATCGACTCCAGGACTTTGTGGCTATTTTTCCCACCTTCTTGGCACTATGAAGAACTCCAAAAAATTACCTCTTTGCTTCAGAAAATTCGTATGTGGTGTGGGTGATTTTTGAGAGTGGCGGCTTAATGATTTTTAGGGTTAAAATGGGAGAATTAATTTGTGGGGTGAAATAAAATAGGTTAGACCGAGCTTTTGGGGGGGAAATTAGGCCAAATAACCGGCCCTCATAATGGCCCAATTCAATTTACCCTTTTTAACTTATTTCCTTAATTTATTTTATGTTATAAAGTTTTTAATTAATAATAATCATGTATTATGTCAAATAATTCGACCCAAGTGTTTTTGTGGTGAAATAATATATTTTTGTACTTTGTAAAAATATTAGAGCTTGCCTCAAAATTATCTTGCTTGATTTGTAGTTCGTTTCCAGAGATTCGGGATTAATTCGGAACTTTAATTAAGCTTTAATTAAATTTTAAAGTTTCAGGGGCATTTTGGTAATTTTGCATATTTTAGATTTTCGGGTTTTACACGCCGGATCCGCCGGGCAAAAGTATTGTTGGCTATAAACACCAGCCCATTGTTTGCCCATAGACTCATGCCATTAGAAAATATGGTAGTCCATAGTTTTGCCCATAGTTTTCATGCCACTAGAAACCATGTTAGTCCATGGTTTTGCCCATAGTTTTTATGCCAGGTTTTCCTATAAATAGTCCTTAGTTTTTCCCATAGAATAATCTAACTTAGAACACACATTCCCTCACTCATTTCACACACTTAGATCAGTAGCTAAACATGTAGATTCATACATTAATCACCTCATTACATAATGATCATAATGTTACTAACTTTCATTATGTTGTAAGCATACACTTGTTATGATCCTGTGAAGCAAGCTCAAGATCACAAGTCATCATCCATAGCATACTTACTAATCCACCATGAAGATGCATATATGAAGATCCATCACAACAAGTTTAGGGAGCTTGTGATCTTCATACATTGAAGGCTTCCGATCAATGGAAGTTCATATAGTGTAGGCATTCATATCCATGATATACTTATGTCATGGATCATTGTTGTAACCATCATTGTATCATTTAGATCAGTAGAGTGAGGTTATTATTTTAGTCCTTAAAATACAAAGAGTGTTGGGAGTGGTTGTACCCTTGTAAAGAACTCGACATCTAGCTTAGTGTCGGTAATTGTATAAGCGACGATGGGAGTGGTTGTACCCTTGTAAAGAACCCGGTGTTTAGCTTAGTACTGGAAAAGGAAGTAAGCGACGTGTAAAGGTTTTCTCCGCCTAAGAAAGGGAGCTTGTTGATCTAGTGAAGTAACTCTCGAGTTGGGTACTCGGGGAGTGGAGTAGGGCGGAGAGGTGCTCCGTGACCGAACCACTATAAATCATCGTGTTCGGTTTGCGCTTTCTTTTACTTATCTCTTTACTTTTATGTTTGTATTATGTGATTGCTTGTGTTGTGATTATGTGATAATACTTGTGTGACAACTTGGTAGACATAAACTACAACAGACAGTGTTCTTATTAGAACTAGCCGAATTGGAAATTTGATACAACAAGTTTTAAGTTTTAAAACAGTAAACGTATTCACCCCCCCCCCTCTACGTTTTCACAATTGGTATCAGAGCGGGTTGGCTCTCATTTTCAAAACAAATGGTTTTTAAAATAGAGTAAGATCCATGTATCAAATTGCCTCTGAAGCAGAACATAATATGAAAAATGTTTCGCTAAGTATACTTTGAAATTTTGTTGTTAAATATCACTTTGTATACAAGCTTGAAGGTGTTCTTGAAAAATAAAAGAAAATTATTTCTCAAAAGAATTTGTAAGTGTCAAATTATGTGCTCAGAACTAATTTACGAAAAATACCATTTTGAAGGGAGTGTTTGGAATAATCATTAAGTTAGTTGAAAAATCACCTCCGTAATATTTAGATAAGTCACATAGGTAGAAATGTTGTTAATATTTGTAATATATACCTAAAATTAAGTGTAGCAAGTCCCACACACTTTCGCTATGTCAAAGTATGAGTTTAGAATAATCTGTCACAGGTCTCGGCGGATCCAAATCACATAAAGGGCGGATCCCTCTAAAAGGATCCGTCAGATCCGTCGGTGCAGTACTCAGTTTTTGTCAAACTTCAAAAATTCATAACTAATTAACCGTAAGTCCGTAGGAGTCGCGCCACCTATCATTTTGAAGGGAATTAAGTCTACTTTCATTTAAAAATAGTCTCATGGCCTAGATCTAAATTGAAGTAGGTAAAACAAATCAAATACTATAACCTGTTCAAAATGTTAAGTTTTACTTTGACACAGTAAGTTAAACTTTTGAGTCGAGCAATGTAAATTGGTATCCTTTGCTCATAAATATGATTTCTTTTGAAACTAAAGAATTTGGTAATATAAAGGAAACAAATTAAGCTTGGCATACATCGTCATATTTAAACGCAAAGTGACGAAAAGTATATTTTCATCTATGCTATGCTATGTGGCTAACTATTCTATATTATTTGCATATATGTGATATGCTTGTTGATAAGTGTGATTGTACTTGTTTATTTGTAATACATAAGTGTCTTGCCATGATACTTACTTGCTTGTTTATCAATTGCTTGTTTTATGCATAATAGAACATTTGCTAGATATTGTGTAATACATTGATAAACTGTGTCTGTTTTACTTTTAGACTTAGATACTATTGTTTGATTATATTATGTGAAAACCTTGCATAACTTACTTAGAAATGTGTACTAAGTGAAATGTCTTGAAAAGTATTGACTTGCACAAACTCTCACTTAATTGCTCAAGTGTTATAATGAGTAAACATGTAGTATCTTTGAAAAAGAGTGTTTGGTACAAACAATTTGAAACAATGATGTGTTGAGTTGTTATGCCTTTAGGATATTATCTTGTTGTTAAACCTTCATGTGTACTAACCATATCATGCAGGACGATAACACTTTGATGTTATCAAGTTTTCGGGTTTAAGCCACTGTTTGGCTTAACTCTCATTTAAGGTAAGTTAATATGATCGGATTAAACTATGTGTGTATGTGTGTTAGAATAAACATTTTTAGTAGTTTTGCATTACATATTAGCTAATAGATATGTTCCAGGAGAATTTTCAGGTCTTGGTCGAAAAACGTGAATTTTGCATATCTCTCTGTTTGTTTTAAGTACTTTTGTTCAATGGATCCGACGGATCCCTCATTTTGGATCCGCCAAGAGTTAGCTTTGGATCCGCCAGTCCAGAACCCACGGATTCCACGGCTCCCAAACTTTGGCTCCGCCTTTGTTGTCGATTGGATCCGTGGGTGTCAACAATAACTTTTTCAAAATTCCCGACTAGTTCCGATCCTTAGATTATTGATTCTAATTCTTGGGATTCTTATCTCTAATGTTCACTCAAATTAGGATTAGGACATGTCACCAAAAATCAAATAGGATAATCATATCTAATCACAGTTGCAAATTTCATGTAATGCTCCAAGGTACCTTTTCGGTAAACCACTGAGTATTTGTGATCATTACACACATTCACTGCATCCTCCCGTCCTTTACTCATTCACTAGCTTGATTTGTAAATTGACAACTTCCAAACTAATCCAGACTCACTGTTTGCAAATATATCACAGATTACAAACCCAATTCATGTCTGTAGATGTTATCTTGTATTCACATATGTTGCCTCACTTGGTTAACATGTCATCCTTCAAGACGATGAGGATTTACATCGAGTCATAACTCACACTTAAGTTATAGATGTAATTATCAAGTCTTGCTATCCTTTTCTCAAAGTAAGATTGACAACTTAAGTATTTCATCCGAAGTATTCAAGTATATTTTGACTTACAAATGTAGTCATTAAAAGTCATATCCGAAAGAATCAACTCCCAAGTATTTTAACAACGTATGTTAAAACACTTATCCTATCACCTAAGTACACTTGTACTTTCACCATTATCCCAACACATTCACTTCTGTGATACGTCTCAGACCCTAAGCTTTAGATCACATCACACACTAGTTATACCAACCAATGGAACATAAGAATTAGTCTTCATCACCTTCAGCCCCTAGGTTTCACAAACATAACCAAACACTTCATCCGCTAGTGAACCATAAGAATTAGTATCCATTCTTGTAATCTTCAACATTCATGAAACCCAAAAGTTCAACAAACTCCTTCATCACCATAATTCACGCCATTGAGTGCATTGCTCAAAAAGCCCTTAGTCCAACACTCATACCAAATCAAATGCAAGTTGAATCAACTCATCAATACCTTGCCACCTATAGAATTAGAACTTCACCATCAAATGAGCATGATGCTCACATTCATTAAGTAGTACCACAAGTCATCAAAGTATTGGTAATACTTTGTTTCATTAAATCTTGAATCAACATTGTAACAACTTATGTTATAATGAAATCTCAAAGCCAATCTCATACATCCCAAATAACAATGAATCTTGAGGAGTATACAAAAGAAACTCAAGTAAGTTTATCTTGTCATCATCTAGTTATCATAATATTGAAACCTAGTTTATTTAGGATAAGTCTATCCAATTCAAATACTTTGTGTTCATATCTTCATTTAGAAAAACATGATGTTTCGGAAAAACATTATGTGTTTATTTTTCATCTTGTTAAAAAGGATAATGTATATCCTATGCATCATTATTTTCTTGCAACATGAACGGTTATGTTACAAGAGATTTCATTACACCTCATCAGGCAAATAATCTTAAAACAAACATCCACTAGTTCTATGAACTATCTTCCTTATTGAGCACTAGTTAAATCTTACTTTTGAAAGATACCATACGTATCTATCTCCTTTCAAGCGTACATTAAACCTTGGTCAAACCTTGTGTATATTCACATCTCTGGAGCATACACAAGACCTATTAAAGTTGGTAACTTTATTTAGATTCTTGTTCCAAAGAACTTTCTTCAGAACGCTCATGACATATCCCGTTACCACACACAAACACATGTCTTGATCTTAGATCACTTGCATAACTCATACTTAAACTCAACTTAAAGGATGTCACCCTTTAGATCATTCAACCTTAGATTCCAAACACAATGATTAAAATCTGTTAACACATATTTGTCAAATTTACGTGTATAACATGACATCTTCATCACACTAGTTTTAATAGAAATAATTGAGTCTCATTAAGTCATGTATTGGTAAATTATCTTGTCTTAGGAATAATTAATAAAATCACTTGCATTACATATACATATATTGATTACATGATATTTGTTTGATATCTTGATGTTATAATAATTATTTGATTGATTGTCAAATGTGTAAACCTTGAAAAGGTTTTTGTCTGCATGATTATATGCTTCATGTTAACATGATTTGAATAATATGTTCATTCTTTTGTTATATGATATTTCGCAAGATTAATGTATTACTTGTTAACTCATGATATGTCATTCTTATATGATGTTTCTATATTTGAAAGCTCGTGTCTTTTGTTGACATTCATTGAGTCTTTTTCATAGGATAGTCTATATAATGCATGCTTCTAAAATGTTAGAATTGTTTGCATGAATCTGCCGTTTCATTACTTTTGTGACCATGTCACAATATTTGTTTGCCATGTGTGTATCTATATATCTAAGTGCTTTTTGGTATGATAAACACTTAGAAGTTGTTTTATTAATCACATAGATCATTGTGTTAATTAATGGGTAAGTATGCTTAAGTAACTAAGCCTAACTTCAAAACAATTTCACAATGTAATATCAAAAACAATGTCATATCATCTTACAAATATGATTATTTGTCTTGATGCCATGTAGTAGCTTTTTGTCTGGTAGATGAGATGTTATGATTTCTATAATATTCACATCTTTTTTCATTAGGACTTTTGTCTTGTAGATTGATAACAAATTATTTGTTATTTTTCCTTGTTATGCTTATTTTGCATAATTGTTATCTCATTATTGCTACTTAGATTAGTAATATGTTTATGGGATCCTTTTTCTTGCATATAGTCTTAAAAGCTAATAGGATTAAGTTTTAGAGGTTTGAAATTTGTGTTTGGATATCTTTCAATATACCTCTCTCCAAATCGTATTGTTGCTTCCGCTTTCCTAACATTATCTTCATCATCTTTTAGTTAAAACAATACACCTCCCATAAGGAAAACCACATGCCTCGTCGTGCGATCATCTCGCATTGATAGAGAAGAGCTACGTAACTTCAAGGATGAAGTTCTTTGTATGCTAACCAATATCCACAAAAACATTGCTAAGCTCATCGCTTTCATTAATCTGCAACATCCTAAACACTTTACCTTTATTCTTCATAGATTATGTTGAATGTCCACCAATTAAGGAGGAGAGAAATTCATTCACATAATTGTCTTTTCACATTAAAGAACATGTACTCATGTTTCTTACATTCTCAAATACCGACATGTAGGTTCAAATCACTCAGTTAAATCAGTTCACAAAAGACACAAGTGTGTCAAACCTCCTTAGATCAACATCACAGTTATGCACCAATACCTCGTCAAAAACACATCATGTGTTTGACATACTGATGAAGCGAAAAGTGTACCGCTTTTAAGGGGTCATTTAAGCCCTAAATCGCTTTTAAGGGGTCATCTTCATTAGTGTGGAACTTATTGGGGAACTTTGTGTGTGAAAACCCTAGGACGAATTTGGCAGCTCTTTCAAGGCTTTTTGCCTTGAGATCTTCCATGTTACATTGAAGATAAGTTATCAATCAATCATTCAATATGTCTATGTGTTGTTTGATTCTATCTTGTTCTTGTCTTTTGTTTAACATGCTAGGCTAGATTTATCTTGTGTTTGCTTAGATCTAATGAAACCTAGCTATTGATTATTGGTTATTAGTGTGTTGTTAGTTGTATTGGATGATTGTTTATCTATGTTAGGCTTAAGAAAACTGGCTAACTTCCTATTCGGTAACTTGCTTGAACGTCTTAAGAAACATGAACCAATGCGTACTAAAGGTTTTTATGGTTGTATTTAATGCACAAGCGAATTCTAGTGATCCCATGTTAGGAGCTTCCTATCCGGCTCGACATAGGAGTGAAGTAGGAGCTTGTAGAGTTGGGGAAGTACGTACGCCACCCCACGAATGGTATTAAGGAATACACCCGTCATCCACGCAACTAATACACACTAATCAACCGGTAAAAGATAGTTAGGGAGTAAGGAAATCTAAGTAAACACATTTCCCTCCACATAAGTTTTTACCAACATTTTCATTTTCTGTTATTTTATTTTATTAGCATTCGTAGTAATTTGGGTTAGTTGACTAGCAACTAATTCCGCCCACTCTTTCAAACCCGAGATTTTACTTGCTTTCATAAAAAATATAAAAACATAAAAAGAATCTTCTCTCACCCTTAGACCTATTAGAGTAATTTTTCATACCTAACGAACACTATTCCCTGTGGAGAACGATCAATCCCCCGTACTTACCACTACACTATACTACATCGGTCAGGTACACTGCCTGGTGGGGTTGTAAGCCTCTTGAGATCCCTCGAGAGGTAAAACCTGTTGTAAGGTTGCAAAACCACGCATCAAGTTTTTGGCGCTGCTGCCGGGGAATAGTTATTGTTTAGGTTGAATTTTTATTTTATAGGTCTACTCACTAGATTCCTTTCTAGTGAGATTTTTATTTTCTTTTTCTAGGATTTTCTTTAGTCTATCTTTTTCTTTGTGTCTTTGTTCGTAAAAGAAATTTCCATTGACTCTTCCGTTCACCATTATGGAGAACGTGAATCCACTACATAATCTACCCCTTCCACTCCAAAATGACATCTTTATGTTCCGTCGACATAATGGTGAATCTTTTTCCGATACATGGACTCGTTTCAAATACTTATTAAAAAAGGTCTTTCATTATGGTCTTGACTTATTGTTTCCACTTCAAATCTTTTACACTCGTATCGACCGCCAAACCCAGCAGGAGATTGAAAATATGGAAGATGGGAAAATGTGGGATTATGGTGATGAAGAGGCATGGGAAATCTTTGAGATTCTCGCCCAAAAAAGAAGTGGAACATGTGACCCAAAAAATGCAAGCTTAGACCTATTTGGTATTTGGATAAATCAATCGGAAGGTTTGTTTAGGAATGAGGTGGGTAGAGTTGAGCCACCTAGTTGCATGTCATGGTTAGGCACTACCATAATACTGGATGAACACATAGGTGACCTTGATGTGATGGAGGATTTAGCCGAACATGATCACATTAATCAAAAAGACCTAGGTTTTATGATCGATGACGATGAATCTCAAGAAACACATGATGAATCTTTTGGGCAATTTGAATATAGCAGTCAGAATATTGAGGATGATCCTTATGATTCGGATATAGAAGTTGAGATGCCTAGAGAAGCACTTGAGATACTAGGGAAAATGTTAGGGTTAGATTCTACTAAAACACATGATGAGGATATAGGTGATCTTGACACAAGGAATGATGAGGTAAGTAACATAAGCCCACCAAGTACCCCACAAGTCCTACCATCATTTGAGGCACACACACCGCCCGTGACTTACCCGGAAGAAGTTGAGGAGACTATAGGAACCCCAATAGAGGTAGAGCCCTTGGACCAAACACAACTAGAAGAAATAGGTTTGAATGCTTTTAGTGATCACAACCTTTCTTTTAGTCCTATGGAAGTTCCTAGTTTTGATGAGCCGGAGCCTCAACCAAAACCGTTACCTAATCTTCCATCCTTGGATGAAAATTTAGGAATTGAATTAGGTCCCGATCCACCCATCAAAACATATAGTCCGGGTAGTCTTAAGTTTAAGGTAGTAGACATTAAGCCTTGTAGTGAGGAAGACAATGTAGGAGTGAAAAATGACCTTACATGTCTACATCACCCATTCATGATTGATCACAAGAAACATTATGGGTTTAAACCGGGTTTATTAGGTCAAGATGGATTCCCAACTAGGAGTCTCTCGAAGTTGATAGAAGATGATCCCTTTTTAGGAGGAAACTTTAATTCACCCATTGACCGAAGTAAACTAGGTAGGGTTATGATGAACGGAGCACACCCCTTTGAGTATATAATTCATCCACCACTCTTTCCTCACGTGGCATACTCCTACCGAGCTGGTGTGTATCGCTACTATCACCCGCACTTAATCCTAAGTGTAGGGAAAACCTCTCCTTTATCCATTAAATAAGGGTAGAGTCAGGCGCATGACTCGAACAAAAACAAGCGCTTCTTGGGAGGCAACCCAAGCGTTATTAGCTTTATTTGCTTTATTTGTTTGATTGTTTGTTTATTTAATTTTATTTGTTTTCGTATGCATTTCTTATTCTTTTTGTTTACTGTTCATGTCTCAAATATAAATTGTGAAAATGCTTTATTTTGTTTTTAACTTCGTCTTAACTACATATAAAGGTATTTTGCAAAAGATAAGTGTAAGGGAAATCTAAATCGGTTTATTAGAACACAAATGAACATGAATCGTAATAATAATAAATTAACATACATATTAGTATTTGTTTGAGTCAAATGCTTGTATCGAGTCATAATGATGTTTTGCAGGATTTCCAGGAAGTAAGGTATAGGTTTTTCCAAAATTTTTCCGGAAACGTAACATGAGAATTCTGTCAGATCATATCTGACGGCGTCAGGTTTAATTTTCTGGAATTTTTTGAAAGTTTTGTTTTCATAAAAAGTTTTTATTAAATCTATAACTTATAATCTCCAGGAATCTGCAAAATTATCATTCCACAAGCATTATATCCTTATATATAGATTTTATCCCGCCGATGTTATGCAGGTTTTCGTGTTTGTTTTCTCAGGTTTAACAGGTTATTTTGGACAAGGAAATGTTTATGGAATCAAGCTTATGGCGATGCATTAGTCATGGAGCTTCAACATTACTTTGGAAGAAGATCTAACCGTGTTACTTCATTATCCACCGAGCGAATCAGGGGAGTATTTGATTTCATTCTTTTACTTTATGCTTTTACATTTGTTATTTGAACATTGGGGACAATGTTCATCTTAAGTGTAAGGGGGGGTAAAAGTACGATTTTAGAGAATGCTCTTACGCTTGATTTTTGTTTGTTTAATGGTAGATGTGTAATAAAACTGAGATAAATACCTGTTAGGGCAATTTTAGTGCCAAATTTAAATTTTTTTACAACATATAGGAGTGAAACTTTGATCTTAATGAGCGTCTCACGGATAGGAGTTATATGACTAGCACAAAAACCGTACCACTAAAAAATTTTCCACCCCCAAATATGTGAGGTTCGCCCCTAAAATTGGTAGGAAAAGCATTTATGCTATGATGTGTGTACCGGTAGCATTTAGATTCTAGAACTTGCGTTAGGACCATTCCAAGGCCACAAGTGAGACTACATTCGTGTAGTTAGATTTACTACGTGATAAGAGGCATTAGGATTCACCCATTGTTTTACACCTGTGTTTTTGTTATAATTACATTGGCTACATTGGTCAAGTAATTCTCCCACACCCTTTGCGTTGTACTCATTTTTAGTACACGATACCCCTAGTACACCCCTCAGAGCCTATCTTTTTGTTTCGACCTTTAAGCATTTTACTTAAAGGAAGAATTTGTTTACACCCCACTTAAATGTACACCCAAATCGCCTTAGCCTACCTTGTATGCACTCATTTTTAGTGCATTATTGTTACAACATTTGTTTAAACCCAAGTTAATTATCTAATTGATTACATGGTTGCTAAGTCGAGTCATATCCTTGTACATATTGTTTTGGGACGATTGGGACTCATGGGTAAAGTACTAGTGTAATAGAGTAATGGGGAAGAACATCATTTATTACCCTCATATGTGCTAAATATTTTAAAAGTACTCCAAGTTTTTCAATTATCTTAATTCGAGTCATTAGAATAGTTATTTGTAAAGTTATGTAAAAGTTCAAGTGTAAGGGGAATGCAATGCCCCTATGATGTATTATTTTGGATGGTAGGGCAAAAGTGTATGCAAAAAAAAAAAAAAAAAAAAAAAAAAAAAAAAAAAAAAAAAAATCAAGAAAAATACAAAAAAAATGAGAAAAAGAAAAGTAGAAAAAACATACGGACTACCATCCCGTTTTATTTTATGTTTTTGTTATTTTCTTTCATTAGCTTAAGATTGAGTCGAGTCTTGGCTTAGCAACATTGTATAGTACATGTAATTGATCAAGATCTTTAACTCGCCACCAGTAAAATATCTTTATCCAACAAAACCGTGTTTTCCTTTTCCCTACACCTAACATTATAACTCATTTAAAAGCCCTCTTTGATAGTTTATCTTAGGTGCTTACGCCTAGTGGAGGAGGTTTATGATCCTTTCCCAAGCCTATGGTAATCTATTTGCTATGACAGGTAGTGAGAGATATTATCCGTTTCCATTTATGAGATTTATTTTGATGACACTTGAGAGATGTGAGTATCTAAACACTACTTGTGAGGTGCTAGTTTGTAATCTCCGTGCTTATTATGATTAAAGTGGAACGAATATTTGTTGTAATTACTTTTATGTTAGCATTAAATGACCCCTAACTTGTATTTTGATTAGAATAAAAGCACATTTGCTTGAGGACAAGCAAATATCAAGTGTAAGGGTATTTGATGAAGCGAAAAGTGTACCGCTTTTAAGGGGTCATTTAAGCCCTAAATCGTATTTATTTGATCAAATATTGCCCTAAATCGTTCCTTTTGTCATTTTAGGTACTTTTGAGAAGAAATCTGAAAAAGGAAGCATTTTGGACGTTTTTGGAGCATAAAAGTGAAGAAAACGACAAAGTCTCAAAATCTTGCTGGAAGTTACCTTTGACGGCGTCAGGATTAACCCTAGACGGCGTCATGGCTTGGCAAAAGTGGTGGATGTGAAATTTATTCATGATAAGCCAGTGAAAATTGCATGGGAATTCTGACGGCGTCACCCTTTAATTTGATCAAGGTCGTCACGTTATAATTCAAAGAGGGACGGCGTCACGTTCATAGTCTGAGGGCGTCAAGCCTTGATAAGCCAGAACGGATTTTGGAGAGCTAAAGAGGGACGGCGTCAAGAAGGTCATCCGAGAACCCTAAAAGCGGCGAGGTGACGGCGTCACACTCCATAACGTGACGCCGTCAGATCCAAAAATCTATATATAGTTTTGCAATTCTTTGTCATTAGTGTGGAACTTATTGGGGAACTTTGTGTGTGAAAACCCTAGGACGAATTTGGAAGCTCTTTCAAGGCTTTTTGCCTTGAGATCTTCCATGTTACATTGAAGATAAGTTATCAATCAATCATTCAATATGTCTATGTGTTGTTTGATTCTATCTTGTTCTTGTCTTTTGTTTAACATGCTAGGCTAGATTTATCTTGTGTTTGCTTAGATCTAATGAAACCTAGCTATTGATTATTGGTTATTAGTGTGTTGTTAGTTATATTGGATGATTGTTTATCTATGTTAGGCTTAAGAAAACTGGCTAACTTCCTATTCGGTAACTTGCTTGAACGTCTTAAGAAACATGAACCAATGCGTACTAAAGGTTTTTATGGTTGTATTTAATGCACAAGCGAATTCTAGTGATCCCATGTTAGGAGCTTCCTATCCGGCTCGACATAGGAGTGAAGTAGGAGCTTGTAGAGTTGGGGAAGTACGTACGCCACCCCACGAATGGTATTAAGGAATACACCCGTCATCCACGCAACTAATACACACTAATCAACCGGTAAAAGATAGTTAGGGAGTAAGGAAATCTAAGTAAACACATTTCCCTCCACATAAGTTTTCACCAACATTTTCATTTTCTGTTATTTTATTTTATTAGCATTCGTAGTAATTTGGGTTAGTTGACTAGCAACTAATTCCGCCCACTCTTTCAAACCCGAGATTTTACTTGCTTTCATAAAAAATATAAAAACATAAAAAGAATCTTCTCTCACCCTTAGACCTATTAGAGTAATTTTTCATACCTAACGAACACTATTCCCTGTGGAGAACGATCAATCCCCCGTACTTACCACTACACTATACTACATCGGTCAGGTACACTGCCTGGTGGGGTTGTAAGCCTCTTGAGATCCCTCGAGAGGTAAAACCTGTTGTAAGGTTGCAAAACCACGCATCACATACCTCTTAAACGAGAAGCATTAAGTCTCCTTAGACTTTTACTAGGATTAGTGAAACCAAGTCATTAGTTATAAGTAAATAGACGTTAGCTTGAACCTTCGTTTGATCAAAAACGACAAAACATAACCAAATTCATTTTGGTCTCACGGAACCCTTCGTTAAGAAGGACGGAACCAAAATTTTGGTTCCGCCAAATCCGCGGGTACCAAGTTCAGTGTTTAACCATTTAAAACAGACAACCCTCTCACAACCGAGTCTAGGATTTTCCTTCACAACTTCATTGTCTAGAACACCATCATAGGATCTCATCCTTTTCATTCTGACACATGTCAAGCACGTCATTGTCAGTGCAAACAGAACCATCTTTCTAAACACGTTGGTCCAATCAACACTCTCATCATATGATGTAATTTTTATCCACATATAGGTATCTAGTATTTCCAATTGTTACATATGGAATCTCTATTCCTAAGTGATCATTGTCTTCACTTCCTCTCATTTTCATTCAAACCTTTACTATGGCACGATTCATCATCTTTGGTAGATATCATAACCGTAACAGTCTTCAAATACTCTTATAGCATTTGCTATACATTAGAGTTTCTTAATTCATTGCATAACTTTCATCACCTCCTTCACTAATCATCAACCCCATGGATTAGCGAAAAACCTATTTACATAAACCTTTAGTCATCCATTAAGTTATCATTCACTAGTAAACCAACACCAATATTAACACAACTCACGTTAAGCATTTTAACTTCACTTCATATCCTCCTCATAAGCATTGTTTTGTAAGACTTTATCTTATGATATTCTTGTAAATGTAATTCTTATTAGAAGATTACACTCTTTATAACATGATTTACTAGATAATCACGATTGATATCACATTCGTATGCTGCATCATATTTTTATTTGACTAGACAATCACAATTGGTGTGTTGGTTGTGATTAGATTATTAATATGTTACATAATATTTTTCTTTAAGATAAAATATATTGCACTAACCATTTCATTGTAGGTTCATCATCATATACGCTCGATCGTATATAGCATACTCATAGGATGTAGTTTGCATCGATTATTTTTATTCTTTTATAAGGTGCTGCTTAACGCTCTCAAACTAGGAGGATTATCAGTCTAGCACTCATATTGCATCGTCTATACACATTGGTCGTATATGACTTAAGACATAGCTTCTAGTGCACTAATCTTTTGTTTTGTAGGTTCATCTTGACGCCCTAGAGCAAGGGGAGTTTTCGTCAAGCATTTTTAGGATGCATCATATACACACATTGGTGTATATCACATACTTGTCCAAGGACAAATATTGTCTTATACTAATCTTTATTTTGTAGGATTCTTCATCCTTGGATCATATACGTCGGTACCCTAGCAACGGGGAGTATAGATCGAGGGGGAGTATATCATATACTAACTCATCATTTTTAGCATTTCTCATCCTTGAACCGTATACGTTGGTACTCTAGCAATGAGGAGTATACATCAAGGGGGAGCATATCATAGTCTAACTATTTGTTTTGTAGGATCATACATCATATCCTTGTCACTCCATTTAGGGGGAGTATAAATCAAGGGGGAGCTTTAAAGTTCTCAAAATCACATTCCGCTACGCATATCTTCTTTTATATTTCGACAAAAAGGAGGAGATAGGTCAACATAGTCCAACATAGCTTACTCACGTGTATCATTGGGTGTTTGCTTTTCATTCATCATGCATTTTTCACATATATTCTTTTTATTGCACACCACTAACCTTGATGTAGGTTAAGAGTCTTAATTTGATCCATGGATCCGCTTACAACCTAGGAGACGCAACAACCATAGGAGATTGGAGTAGTCTATTTAACTTCACTAGGGATGATGCAAGCTCGCCATTTCGGGGAGAAATGAAGTTAACTCCAAGGACACACCCTTTTTGCTTCGACAAAAGGGGGAGAAAGGTGTAAACGGAGAAAGTAAGTAATTATGGACACAAGGAGAAAAGGGGAGAAAGAGAAACGGACACAAGGATAAAGTAAGTAATTACGGACACAAGTAACTTTTTTCATTTTAATTTCTATCACGTTTACATATTTTGTCATCATCAAAAAGGGGGAGATTATTAGTGCAAGCAGTCTCGTTGGGGAGATTGCTAGTGCAAGCAATCTCGTTTGTTTTGATTGATGACAAACATGTAACTTGATACATAGCGTAAAATGTACAAGTTACTTGTAATCATATCTTGTCTCAACATACATTCAACACCTCTCAAGTCCTCGTATGATACAACACAGGTTCGTACATGTTTGTTATGTAGCATTATGATCAAACCCTTAACAAACCATTTAGAATGTTTAAAATACGGTTAGGTAATTAAGTATTTTAAAAAGGCTAATCATTCTATTTAGAACCTTATTTTACATGATCACTAGGATACATGTTACATACATATACACATTACAAAGTTCACTAGGAATAACATATAAAAGTTTACATGTTTATTTCTTAAAATGGAAACTTTATTAGTTAAATAATACAATGACATCATGGCATACATCACAAGTGAAATCTTTGTAAGATTGTGTAATATTTTGTTTAGATACAAAAGTTAGATAGTTGACATTTGTGGATCTTGGAAGATTTGGCTAGATATGCAAGATTTGGAAAGATACACTAAAATCTCTTAGCTATCTCTTAACTGTCATACCCGCGGAACCAAACGATAACAAGCACGGATCCCTTTTATGGGATCCGCCGGGCAAAAGTATTGTTGGCTATAAACACCAGCCCATTGTTTGCCCATAGACTCATGCCATTAGAAAACATGGTAGTCCATAGTTTTGCCCATAGTTTTCATGCCACTAGAAACCATGTTAGTCCATGGTTTTGCCCATAGTTTTTATGCCATGTTTTCCTATAAATAGTCCTTAGTTTTGCCCATAGAATAATCTAACTTAGAACACACATTCCCTCACTCATTTCACACACTTAGATCAGTAGCTAAACATGTAGATTCATACATTAATCACCTCATTACATAATGATCATAATGTTACTAACTTTCATTATATTGTAAGCATACACTTGTTATGATCCTGTGAAGCAAGCTCAAGATCACAAGTCATCATCCATAGCATACTTACTAATCCACCATGAAGATGCATATATGAAGATCCATCACAATAAGTTTAGGGAGCTTGTGATCTTCATACATTGAAGGCTTCCGATCAATGGAAGTTCATATAGTGTAGGCATTCATATCCATGATATACTTATGTCATGGATCATTGTTGTAACCATCATTGTATCATTTAGATCAGTAGAGTGAGGTTAGTATTTTAGTCCTTAAAATACAAAGAGTGTTGGGAGTGGTTGTACCCTTGTAAAGAACTCGACATCTAGCTTAGTGTCGGTAATTGTATAAGCGACGATGGGAGTGGTTGTACCCTTGTAAAGAACCCGGTGTTTAGCTTAGTACCGAAAAAGGAAGTAAGCGACGTGTAAAGGTTTTCTCCGACTAAGAAAGGGAGCTTGTTGATCTAGTGAAGTAACTCTCGAGTTGGGTACTCGGGGAGTGGAGTAGGGCGGAGAGGAGCTCCGTGACCGAACCACTATAAATCATCGTGTTCGGTTTGCGCTTTCTTTTACTTATCTCTTTACTTTTATATTTGCATTATGTGATTGCTTGTGTTGTGATTATGTGATAATACTTGTGTGACAACTTGGTAGACATAAATTACAACAGACAGTGTTCATATTAGAACTAGCCGAATTGGAAATTTGATACAACAAGTTTTAAGTTTTAAAACAGTAAACGTATTCACCCCCCCCCCCCCCCCTCTACGTTTTCACAATGAAGAAAAAAAATCAAAATATAAAGCCAATAAGCTTAAGGTAGACCAAAGAAGACAAAAAAAGATGGAGCTTCACGAAGAGGAAGATGTTAGCGATGAAGAGCTTTTGGAAACAAATGACTATCACAATATGCATTTATCATATGATCAAGAGAAAATACATAAATTTAATTGTTAGATTGCTCTTTGATAAATCTTATTATATTTATGTCACTTTATAAAGATTTCAATGTTTTGTTTTTTAAATATTTTGTCTGACTGTTATGTTTTTATTATGTTTTGTTATTTTCAATATTTGTTTACGTACACTTATTATTATTAATATTATTATGAAGCGAACCCGCCCATCGGACGGGTTATGTAGCTAGTTACATTATATTACATTATTTGTTATTTTAATTATTATCTAGTATTACACAGAATTTACATTATGTTTTCTGCCGTGCAAATAAGAGTTAATTTACCGAATTTCATATTTTCCAAATCTTTCATACTATAATTTCTTCACATTCACATTCCTCCAATTCTTCAATCTACTTTCACAAATCAAACTATTTAGAAAAAACATCCTACAAATAAAAAGGCTCCTAAATATTATTAGTATTAATAGTGCTACTAAAAATGTCCAATCAATCAAACTTAGTAAATATGAAATAAAAAAAATTCCTAATACTAAAAATACCTTTAAAACATTACTAAAAAACCAAATATAATAAATAATTAAATATGAACTACATAATTAAATTCCCTAAATTACAAAAATAAATATATTAAATGCATTCCACCTCTAATATATATATTCCAACATATAAACCCTTGAAAAACACAAATCCTTACACCAGCAAAAACCATAGCCATGTCAAACTCCGACTCACCTCCGGCGAACAACGAAACAACTCCAATGAAAAACCCATCATCAGAAGATGATGACCCAATGATAATCACTTCACCCGACCCACTTCTTGGATCCGGATCTTTTATAGATCCAAATCCAAATCCAAACACTAATGGAACAACAACAACAACACCAGTTCATACTAATAGTAGTAATAATAATAGTAGTAATAATGATGTTGTTGAGGATGAAGCTATGTTGGCTGCTAGAAGAACTAGGCCAAGTTGGTTGCCTGATAATTGGGATATGATTTTGAGGAAACGTACTTCTGGTGCTACTCAGGGTACTTTTGACAGGGTTTGTGTCTTTCCTTGTACCCCTTTTTTTTTTTTTTTTTTTTTTTATGGCTTCAAGTAATGTTTTATGTGATATATATGTAGTAAGTATATAAAGCTACAATCTCCAACTATTATCTGCGACCCGAGGGATCTTATATATGTAGTAATGTTTTGACAGGGTTTGTGTCTTTCACTTATGTTTTTTTACATAATAAACTTATTTGAGCCCATAAGTCTCGAAATAAGCCGGAAAAATGAAGCTTATGAAATATATAAGCTGTTAATCCCAAAAATAAGCTTAAACAGACACCCCCCAAGTGTTTAGAATTTAGATCGATTTTTAAAGAATCTGCTAATAGTTTAAATATGTTATGTATGTTTTGTTTTATGTGACATTTTTTTTTTTTTTTTGATGAAAATGTTTTTCAAGTAATTGAAGTTGCTAAATGTGTTAATCACTATATATAAGTAAAGTTTTGTGTGATTTATATATGTAGGTAATCTTTAGATTGATTTTTAAAGACTGTCATTTGTTGGTTAGATTTGTTTATTTGGATTAGTTGTTGAAATTTTAGAAGAGAAATAGAAATAAATCCCTTTATTATTTTGTAGTTAGATATGAAAATAGTTAGTTTGAAATAAAAAAGAGAATAAGTTTGGTGTTTTAGATTTGGCGGGTTAAGTGGTTTTTGAGATTCAACGGTGTTATAATTTTGTTTTAAGGTGGTGATTTATTAGTGAATATAGCTACATTGGGACTAATTATGGGTATTAGCCTGGTGAGAAAATTAGATATGCATATTTTAGTTGAATTTCCCGATCGTTTTTTGACTTGAACTGTTGAACCTAATTCACGTATAGCTGTTTTAATTTTGTGCAACGTCTTTGTATGACGTGTTAGGCTGTAAATACGACCGTTGGTCACTAACTTGTGCGTAACTTTGGTGAAAGAGTAAGCAGCATAGTTAGTATGTAGATTTATTTTTTAAGCTTCTGTTATTTGTTTAGATTTTTTTATATGGATTATTGTCAAAACTTTGAAGAGGCTTTGAAAGAGAATCCTGCTTAGTTTTGTAGTTACATGCGGAAATAGTTAGTTTAGAATGAAAAAAAAGGAATAGCTTTGGCGTTTTTGGATTTCGCTGGTTTAGTGGACTAATTTTGCGTTTTAGTCTGGTTAGGATTTACGTATTGCAACAATTTTAGTTTAACTATCTTTAGGATTTTGAATTTGTTATTTGCTTTCCATATGCTTTGGTTTAGCTTGAACTTCTGTAGGACGTATTAGACTATAAAGTCCACCATTTATTGCTAACTCACACATAATTGTTTGGTGATTGGTGATTGATAAATGTCTAAGACAATTCTTTTAAACCTGTTAATTGTGGTAACCACGTTAAAGACAGGGATTCGTATGAGGACGTAGATGTATTGATAAGAGGACTATTAAAGATAATTGCCAGTTTGGAAAGTATATATAGACACTTTGGAAAGAGCAAGTAGCCTAGAGTTTAGTAAAAATGATGATAATGTAGGAAGCAAAGGCTATTTGAAAAGTGTCACACGTTGTTTCTTAACATAACTATTGCGCAACACTTTTCTAAATATAGCTTACTGTCATAATAACGTGTAACTCTGTTTATTGTCCTATGTTAGTTCTTCTATCCTAGTTGTAGTTAATCCATTATAGATAAATTGTATCTTACATAAAGCATGCTAGGAAAGAAAGACCGAGCCTTTAAACTTAATTCATCGAGCTGTGTCTTCTTGTATTAAACTGTTATAAGATGACATTTTCAAAGTGTAGATTTAGTGTTTTTTTTTTTTTTTTTTAATTGGATTAATATTAGTGGGTCTGGGATATGACATGGGTGATTCATGTAGGGAAAAACATATAGCTTCTAATTAACTCAACAAGAGGTACTCAATGTAGATCTTATGCCCCTATAATGCTTAATAATTTTACGATGATAAGTAATGCCTACGCGGCTATGGTAGCCATCTATCATCATCAATAGCCTGATCGATTACGTAATTTGTTTGATTCTTTGTGATAGATATGTTAACTAAGGCATCCTCTAACATTGAAACTGTGTTACTTCTGTCACCATAGTCCAGTCACACAATATTTTCTCTTGTAACTTTACCCCTTGAGTACACATGGATACTAAGATTGTGTATCTTAACAAACTAAGGATAGTGAGTACGTTTATATGCATTTTGTGTGTGTATATGCACACATTATACTAGCCTAAAATCAAATATGTAAACTAAGGATACTAGAAAAAGGCTATTTTCTATGATTCATGATCAAATATGTAAAATTATAACTCAAAAGCTAAGCTTTATCGTACTTTCACTTTTACCTAGCGCGTTCATTTTCTTTGTTAATTAGCCTTTGTTACTAATTTTGTGATTTCTTGTTAGTGAAAAAAAACAGTATTTCCCTTTGTATATCCCTGTGAACCTGTGGTCAACTTATTAAGGATACCATCAAGTCTAAGAAAACTATATTTGACAGGTCCCACCCCCTGTCAGTCCCGCCCATTCCTTTTACATGATTTCAGAAATACATACGTTAATAGCTATAGAAAAGTCTTCAGATAATTGGAAACATGTCAAAAAAAGAAGGTAAAAGGTATATGAAGAGAGTTTTCTTGAACTACACTACCAATATGTCAAGTAGGCCCTTCTGATAAAAAAATAGTGGTCTGTCCGTAAAAAAGTATTTGATATCATGACATGTCATGTTACTAGAAGCACTAAATTATCAATTTGGTTCATAACATATTAATTGGCCAAAAATACAATTCCCATAGTTGCCGTAATTCTTAATCCTAGAGTTATGTAAATACTTGTTGGTTTATTTTTCTTAAGCCTGCAGTGTTTGTATCTTGTTAAGTATACCTAAAGCTCACAAATTGGATAAACGCTTTTGCTTCATGCTGATCTAATCTATTAATTAACGAAAAAGGATCAGAATCCATGTTTATGTTTAAATATCTTGGCATAAAATTCTTGTATTAATAATGTATTGTGCATGTCCACTTTGAGCAGTACTATATCGCACCAACCGGTCAGCGTTTACGCTCGAAGAATGAAGTGGTGAACTTTCTCGCAACTGGAAGCAAGAAGAAGAAGAAGGCATCCCAAAGTTCCGATGATGTGGTAAGCTAATAAATAATAGATTTTGCAATATTGAACCATTTACTTGTGAATACGTCGATTCGAGTTAAAATCAAAATACAAGTAAAGATAAACTAAGATTGGTCAAGTTGGTCAAAAGCCGCCCACGTGTTTTTATTGTATAAGGAGTACCTAATAATTCACTTTATATACTTATATAACGTCTAGAGTAAATAACCGTGTTTGTTGTTTGGTGAAAAGTTACAAAAATTCGTCCCTCGTTGATATTTCTTTACTTAGTGGTCCTTATTTGCATATTTTTCCTGTCACTTTTGGTCCCTCGAGTATGCAATTACTTTTGCTTTTACACCTCAAAGGTTAAGAGCTGGGGGGCCAATAGTGAAAACAAACAGTGGTATTAATAACCATTAATATGCAAATAATATCGCAGAGGGACGCTTCACGTAAGGGATGATCTTGATCTCTGTATATTTCTGTTTTTAGGTAACATAGAATTTAATCATACTTGACATATTAATTAATAATTATCTAAAAAACAAAATTTACCATAAAATGTATCCGTTACCTAACATGCTTGACCCGCGCCGTTTTTTGCCACCTAATAAGGAGCCTTTTGCTCACATTATATATCCCAGTTATAGTTTATCTTACATGTAAGGATCATGTTATTTCAGGCCTCTGAGGGTTCTGCACCTCCCAGTAAAAAGAAGACAGTTGCAAAGAAAAAAGTCCATTCTGTATTCACATTCGATTTCAAAAATCCGCCAGAAAAGGTAACTTGGTGTCTGAACGATCCAGATGAAGATGAGTGGACTCCTGTCATTGCTGATTGGACTGTACCTCTTGCTCTTAAGCAAGAGTGGGCTAATGTTTTCAATCATGTAGCGCAAAGCTAGACGACCCAATGTGGTCGCTAGTTGTAGTAGTAAAAGTTATTAATGGACTAGTTAGTGAAACATGCAAATGTTAGCGGTCAACTTTGGTTTGTTGTTTCATTGGATGACATTATGCGAAAGTATTAAAAAGTAATTTGCTGGGTTTAGCGAACGTTGTTTGTTTTATTATGCTTTTTAGACAGTTTGGTGTTCAGCTTCTTCGTTGTTGCAATAGTATATGCAGCAATTTTCATTATGTCATTTATGTGATATGCACCTTAAGCAAGTTGCATCTCAATTGTTGGCACTTCTATTTCTGTGATATACAGTCTTCATATTCTGTTTGCCGTGGACACTACCCGTTGCCATCACCACATTAGAAGGGTGTTTGAGATTGCTTTTTTTTTTTTTTTTTGTTTTTTTTTTTCTGTGCTTAAAAATAAGTACTTATAAGCTTATTCAAAAAATACTCATAAAAAGAGTGTTTAAATTTGCTTATTTTGTAAAAGATGCAATAATACTCGAAAAAGATAATAGTTTGATAAAAATACTCGATCATATGTATTTATTAAAGACTATAGTTAATAGTAAAAGCTAATCTTAGGTTTAAAATCATATAAGAACTATGAAATATGCAGCTCCTTTTCTATTTATGAAAAACTGTTTTTCTGATTAAAAAAAATAACAAAGCTGCTTTTCTGCAGAAAAAATAATTCTTTTGGAAGTTAGAATCAGTTTGTGCATTGGGCCCTCTATTAATGGGCCATAGTTTTTTGTTTCAACCTAATGTGGGCCACTTTTAAGCTATGAGCCTACATCTCAGGATAATGGATTTGATGGGCTTAGTATTTCGAATCCGTTTAATTCATAAAGGAGCAACCAATTCGAGACCTTTCGTCTAGAGATGTCATCTCGTACGACGAAGAGTTACATTTAGACCTTAAAACTTTGTGAGTTAGTCGAGAACACTAGTCACAAATTTGGTTAAAGAAAATCTTGCACTAGGTCTACTTATCGACTCAAAATTCACCCGCCATGTTAACCTCCGTGAATGATGGTTAAGTTAAGTTTCGAGGCTATTTCAAGCGTCCTCATTAGTGAGTGAATCCCATCCTATTTGGTGGTTCGATTGGTAGTCTTATGCTTCATGTCTTTGGTGCCAATGAGTCGGTCTTTTAGTTTCTTTTTGAAGGAGAATGTGAGCCTATTTCTATTATTATTAGATGACTTATATCATCTAGAATTCTTGTTCAACGAAAAAGATACCAAATATGTTAGATGACTTAACGCGTGAAGACTAATGCAATTAACTTATAACAAAAAAACCGGTGGAAATTCATGAATGAAAATTTAACCACTTCTTACCCATTTTATCTTGAAATAAAGTGGAATAAAACCTGCCAACCTGCTCACTTTTTTAAGGACCCACCAAAAAAGTTCCATTACGTATTGTGTTTGGTGAAATGAGGGACGATGAATTGTTTATTAAAAAGTGAAGTGCAGGGTTGACTGGAGTGATTCTACCCTCATTCTCAAGAAACAATGCAACATTTTTCTAGCTATGTTGACGAAGTTTTAGTCAAGTTATACTTTTTCTAAACTTATCAGGGCCGTCTCTGATACAAAACTACGAATGATGTCTCATAAATCGCGAAAAGCTTAACTAGTATGGAAAATTCAAAACATAATATATTTAGACATGCATAAATACTAATGAACATATACTAAATCGGATGACCCCTCATATAATATTTAAAAATGGCTATAAAATTCAAGTTAGATCTGTATAAATATACTTAGACATATATAAACACTAATGGACATATACTAAATCAGAGGCCCTCACAAATGATAGCCCTGTGCGTCTTGCCCCACTTGCATATGCTAATCACCGCCACTGAAACTAATCAACCATTATTTAAGAACAACATTTTGATTCATGACTTTCTATTTGTTTATTTTGAAATCATATATGTGATCTTCATTTCACATTAGTAAATAAAAATATTTTACTATAGTTATCAGTATATTAGAAGTATTTTAAAGACCAATTGTATGTATTTGAAATTCCGAATACCTTTAAAGTATGAAGGAAAACAGACTATCTCCCTTGTTCCGTCTACCGCTCTCACGACCAATTATCTGAATACTTAATGTAATTTAAAAAATTTAGAATCACATAATTTTACAAACAAAATATCACAAACACTTGTGTCAGCTAGGCATGAAAACTGAAAAGTGTGAAAGAAGAAAGAATAAACATAATGCAATGTGATTTATGCACCTCACTTGGCACATGCTTTTGCGAAATTTTATTTCAAAATTCACGAGTCTAACATTTTTCTTTATAAAATACCAAACTTTGAGCATCCATAATGCAACAAGATTTTCTAAAAGTATTTTTTTTTTACCCTTATCTTCAACAACATATTATCACAAAATTCATTTCACTTAAAGTTTCTACAAAACCTTTGTTTTGTACTTTATACTTCAAATATCTAAATAGTGTGGGAAGTAAATTTGATCAAGTCAATTACAAAAGATTTGAGAAAGCTCAAGTCATTGCTAAAAATAGCTACTCCTTCCGTCCTAAAATTATTGTCCCCCGACAAAAAACACACAGTTTAAGAAAACATAATCATTACTGCATTCTCTCTCTTACTTTTTGCAAAATGTCACTTTTACCCTTATGGAATTTTTTTTTTTTTTTTTGAAGATAACTTTCATTAAACACACAAGGCCAAAAGACTATTTCCAAGGCGGAAATAGCCCGGCACAAAGCACAGATTACATGAAATCGAAATTACACCATTTTTTCCAATCTACCTTATCCTTTTTATACCTATTCCTATACCACAGGAACCCATACGCCTTAACATCCGAAACGACTTCTACCACATTACGACTTTTGCTTGTGAAAATCTTCTCGTTCCGCGCCTTCCAGATCCTCCAACACGTAACAATTATAACCCCTTGAAAGATGCTACGCTTGATAGCCGAACCTAGAATATGATTGTGAAGCTCCAACAAATCTTGAATCTTGAACGCAAAAATGCTTGGCACATTACACCATTCCGAAATCCCTTGCCAAATCCCGTTAGAGAAAGCGCATCCAGTAAGAATGTGTTCCGCCGTTTCTTCCATGTCTTCACAAAAAATACAACGATCATTATCCGTGTGAACATTCCTCTTCCTCAAAGCAACTTTGGTTGGTATTCTTTCCAATTCCGCTCGCCATATAAAAATGTTACATTTACTCGGAATCCATTTGCACCAAGCGAAAGTATACTGATTGACGTTAGTCCCATCCTGCGCTAACCATTCCTTCACATCCATAACTGAAAAATCGCCTTCTTTATTCAAACTCCAAGACCATCTATCCGACCTTCCTTTTAACCTACAGCTGCGAAGCAGATCTGAGCAATCAGAAAGCTCCTGAACCTGCAGGACCGAAGCAGGCACAGTCGTCCAATCCCATTTGCAGACGCCTTGATCCCCCTCACTACCGAATCTATCCGCCACTTTGACGCTTTTGTTTGTTTCCAATCTAAAAAGCTGTGGGTATTTATCTTTTAATTGCTCTTGACAGGCCCAACTATCTATCCAAAAGCGGACAGTCGACCCATCACCTAAATCACATTGCAACTTACTGAAAATGCCTGAACCATTCACGTTTAACCTGGCTGTGGCTGTCACTAGATGCTTCCACACTCCCGTGAGTCTTGCATTAACCGGTAGAATGTCCCATCTTCTAGTCGACCCATGAATCGCCTCTATTGTTTTCTTCCACAAAGCATTGTGTTCATTCTTGAATCGCCAAATCCACTTAACAAGAAGGGCGTTATTGTTGATACTCAACTTGCTAAGACCCAAACCTCCATCCTTCTTCTCACGAGTAACCCTCTCCCACGCCACCCAATGCAATTTTCTTATCCCTTCACTTCCTCCCCACAAAAAATTCCTTACAAGCGATTCCAAAGTTTTAACCACCTTCAATGGAGCCCGAAATAATGAGAAATAATATGTGGGTAAACTTTCTAGAACCGACTTGATTAACGTCACCCGACCTCCAATAGATAACGTTTTAGCTTTCCATTTTGATAACCGTTTTTTGAAAACATCAACAACTGGATCCCAATTAGTCACTCTATTCATATTTGCGCCAACTTTAATACCTAAATAAACAAAAGGGATATCTCCCGGTCTACATCCCAAACCTGCGGCCTTCAATATCACATCCTCCCTGTTTTTACCAACACCATAAATAGTAGACTTGTGGATGTTGATTTTCATACCCGAACATAACCTGAATATCCTGAGAATCCGCCTCAAGTTGTTAAAGTTGAAATCCGACCAATCACCTAGAATAATAGCGTCATCTGCATAGAGTAAATGCGACATCACCGGTCCCCCATTGGGAAGCCGAATACAATCAAAACACCCAATCGTACTCGCTCGACGAAATATACTAGATAGAGCCTCCATCACTATAAGGAAAAGAAATGGAGAAACCGGGTCGCCTTGACGAATACCTTTCTGACAATTGAATTCAAAAGTTGGCGAGCCATTTACCAACACTGCAGATCGAGCCGACATCAACACACCACGTATCCAATTGCACCATCTGTCAGGAAACCCCATTTGGTCCATGATGCTAATCAGAAAGTCCCAATTAACATTGTCATAGGCCTTCTCGAAGTCAATTTTGAACAAGAATATCTCCTTCCCAGTTTTCGAGGCCCATGTCAAAACTTCATTAATCATAAGAGGTGGTTAATTAAGTGTGTGTTTGTTTCATTAAGATGTTTTAGGTCTAAATCTGACTACCACATCTTACCAGTAAGAGGTGGTTAGAAAGTCTAAATCTGAACGAAATAATGTTGTTTGTTTTTTTATATTTGTCCGAATGATTTTAAGTGCTCGTTTCTGCAATTTATTTAAGTAACTTATGTAAATATGAAACAAGACTTTTTATCATAAATATAACATAGTTAATAAACCATCAAATATATTATATTAACACGGGTCTTCAATCTCTTATCGAGTAAGAGACAGTAAGACAAGTCTCACACCTCTTACTGAGTAAGATGTTATATGTCTAACTGGGTCTGACTCAAAAGAAAAAAACAAACAAGCAAAACGTCTGACCACCTCTTACTGGTAAGAGTAAGAGGGCTAGTAAGACTTTTTTTTAAAAAAACAAACACACCCTAAATCTTTAAATGATGTTTGTAATTTTTAGTAACATTAGGTGCAATATGGTAAACTTGTTACATTCTTCACAACTATATTTGAAAGTGGACAATAATTTTGAGACAACCCAAAATGAAAAAAAGGACTATTAATTTAGGACGGAGAGAGTATTATTCTAATAGTAAAGGGTTTTTTGATGACTAAGTTAAGCAAAAATTGTCATCGTTTTATCTTGCATTGGAGATGACTTTAAATAAAAAATAAGTAGGTTCGTCAAAAGTTTTGAAAGACAAAACATTTGGCGAGTTTTCTACACGTATAGGAAGTGTGTCTTAATTTTTGGTTTTGAAAGACGAAAAACATATATCAAAAAGAAAAAGTCGTAAGTCCTACCTTCCATTTTTGGCTTTATATAAAGAAAGAAAACGGTCGTTTGTTTGCTTATTGTTGCCGGCCCTTTTTACACTTTGCGCGTTTTTTCATCATTTTAATTTTATAGATCCGTTAGAGCTTCTACACTCCACCTAAACATGGGTCCCAAATTCCTAATAAATTTGTTAGTATGTATTTATTAAGTGTATGTTGAACACACAATTCTCTAGCTAAAACTATCTCTATCTCTACTTTTTATTACTCCCTCGTTTTAAAATATAAGTCAACTTTGCTATTTTTTGTTATCTCAAAATTAATGTCCACTTTGAATTTCAACCAATCAAAATGATTGAAAGTGGATGAGAATGAAATTTTATTGGTTAATATTTTAAGAGGCCTACTTTTCTTAAACTTTGTGAAATATGAAAGTGAACATATAATTTGGGACGGAGGAAGTATTTAATACCTCTTATCTTTAAAAGTTTTAAAAAATTATATTACCACATCTTTTATTGATAGTAATTATTAAAATAAAATTTAAAAATACACCAATTGCATATTAAATTGAATATTACAATAATAAAATATAACCAATATAATAAATTCAATATGTTTATAATTAAAATAAATAACTTTTTGAATTTACATATAATAATAAAACATATTAATTCTTCATAATCTTACAACACAAACACACAATCTCATCCATTATAGAAAATCATTAAACAATATTTGTCAAAATAACGTAAAATTAAAAAATTGTTAAACATTCGCCTCCAAACTCGCTATTTTGCACGAGTACCTTGCTAGTATTTAGAGTATGCTTCAAAAATTTAACTAGTAAAACTGTATTCTATAAAAGCTGAAACACTTTTTACTTTCAGCGTAGCTAGGGGGAGTTGGAACATGTAACTAAAAATCGATATAAGAGAATGTACAAATAATTTCACAATATAAGCGCATGTATTTATGAGCGTGTTTAGACGAGAACTTATGATAGGGTTTGAGCTTACAAATAAGAAGCTTTTAGCTTAAACTTTGTTTGGCAACACATCTTTATATAGCTTTTGATACCCGCAAGCTCTTAATTTAGAAGCTTCACAAAACTGCTTTTGAAATACTTGATTACATTAGAATCTAATTGAAGCATTATATATGCATTTGTTTGAATGTCTTTTGCTTGGCTATACGGTTCAATATGGCTTGTCATGTCTAGATCTAACGTTGCAATCTCAAACTAGTTCGATCGTTAGATAACGTAAAATCACAAAACTGATATTTTCTTAACGGCACGGCTTGTTACCTCATACAAGGTATTTCCTGCCGTGTTTGCGTACTAAGTGATTACTATTCAACGTTATTACCCTTTCCGGTACGTTTTCAAATCTAATAGTCATAGTAGCTCACCATCGGGTCGACTCATTCCTTTTTCATACCGTGAATCACTGCATTCATTCATACAGTCCACTAGACCATTAAAAAGTATGTAAGCTAAAGTATAAAATTGTATTATATGCTAAAGTATGTGACCAAGCAATATGTCTCAATTTTTAAATACAACATAAAGTTAGATCCGTTAAAAAGGATGAGTGATTTACAAACCTATCCACATATACCAAACAACAATTATGAAGACGCGTTTTTGATTGACCTAAAAAACACAAAAGCAAAAAAACAGCTAAGGGAACCTTAATTCATAAATAATAATCACACCACCTCCATGAACACCACCCTCACTAACATTATTCATTATTTTATACCTAATTTATTTATTATTTGATTAATACAACTACATAAAAACTAGTGCTAGTGAATCAAAATTAAAATTTTAAACTTGATTCGAATCAAAATTAAAAGATGATCCAATTGGTTTTCATTTCAGGTGACAAACCAATGGGTTTGAGTGCAAACTTAAGTTCTCGAGTTTTTAGCCTTGTCGAGAAAGCAACCACTAGTCATTTAATATTTATTAACAATCAAAATGTGTTCAAGTTACAAATGTTATGTTATTTGTATTTTTAGTACTAAAGTTTGATACATTACAAATGTTGTTTTTGACGATATCACTTTGAAAGTTTGAATATGTATCGAGTGATTTATTTCTATCTAACCTATTGATGTATGTTATTTCTATCTAAACTTTTAAATTTTCATGAGTTAAAAAATATATACCCTAATCAAAACTTCTAGTAATTATGCATTTTATGATTCTTCAAACATTTTGTGTTTTGTTGATACAAAAGTTGGGCGTTCCTTGATAGGACTTCTATTCTCGTACCAATTCGAATCTTAATGCTTGATGAGACCTGCGCACTAAGAAAAAGAACAAACACCGTTAGGCTTATCGAGGGATTGTCTCCCCCGATTATCCTCCGGCGTGAGAGTAAGTAATCGAATGTAAGGTTTAGTTTATGGTTAGGGTTTATTGGAGATCGTACCTCTACCGAGGGCTGGAATGCCCTTTATATATGCACGAAACCCTAGTAGGTTTCGTGTTCCCTACTCCTCGGCGTGTCCGCCGACATCGGAGATTTGGTACATATCTTCTTTATTTAGAAGATACTCCATATATTATCCGATGATAACTTCGGGCTTGGGCCTTGTCGACCCAAGTCACATAACTGGTAGTCCAGTTGCGGCCCATACGTGGTGGGCTTAATTGTTAGTGTTGTTCACTAATCGGGTTCGTGACCCGGGTATGGACTATACGTCATCATGTCCCCCCAGTCTAGTATGCGCAGGGTAAAAACCTGCGGATGCTAGACTAAAGTCGTGTCGAATTAATTCCTCACGCGTACGCGGGAAGCTTTCAAAAAATTACCGCCTAAAAATACACGTAGCATGTATCTAGTCCAAAAAAGTGCAATTTGGGTACCTTGGGAAATGGAGAGGTTGCCCACTTGTCTTGTACCGTCCTTTATCCCCAGCCACACGATTTGAGTTAGTGGGATACACGTGTCACTCATCTGTGGTGGATAGGAAAAGTATATAAACTGCCGCCTCTCATTTACTGTGACATCCACAGTTAAAAAATCGTCATTCCACCATTTTTACATCTTCAAATCTTCTTCCAAAAAAGATAATTCAAAGGTAATTGCGCGTGCGCACATAATCTGAGTCAGAAAATGGTAGCGCAACTTCATGATTTCCATTCTAACATAACCGAGGATGAACTGATTCAGTTCACCTCGGATTACTTCATTCCTATGGGTCTGCGTCCCGAGGTACCAGGTCCGAATGACACCATCGCGGATTTCCCTGCCGGGAAGGTGGGGTTATATACGCGCTTTTTCGAGTGGGCGAATCAGCGCGTCCCCATCTCCGTGTTATTGAGTGACATACTCCATTACTACGACCTCCACATCTCCCAGTTGCATTGTATTGGTGCTGGGAAGATTGCTAATTTTGAGGTGAACTGTCGCTTGTTAGCGATTCACCCATCCCTCCACTTATTTCGCGCGTTTTATCACTTGACGTGGTCAAATGGTTGGGTTACCTTCGCCAAACGCGTAGGGAAGTTACAATGTTATCTGACTAAGGTAGATAAGCTCAAGGATTGGAGGGAAAAATTCTTTTGGGTTGATGACGCCGTCTTCCCCTCCCATTTCCCATTTTACACCCGTGCCAATCTGCCCAAGGATGAGCGCCCCCCTGAGACGTGGTATAACGTGGATCACGCGGCAATAATAGATGAGAACCGCCTTCCGATCAAACCATATCCAGAAGCGTTCCTGGTGCACATGGGCATCAGTCGCAACTATTTTGAGCATGAGACAGAAGTTCCCACATTCTTGAATGCGGATGGCACGGGTGGGTGCTCCTTATGTCGCCTTACTGTCGTTATTAGTGTAAGCTCTTCTTCTTTTTTCATACTTTATGTAACTTGCCTTTCTTTGTTTACTTGATGCGCAGAGATGGATCTGTTCGCTGTTGTGAGGCTGGAGAATCCGCGTTCCGTGGCGGTGGGAGTGCGTCCTCTGGGGGACGGTGAGCAAACTATTCTGCAGGCGACGGCAGGGCGCGTCGTGGATTTGGTTATCCCAGATCCCGAAGGCTCCCCTGATGTGATAGCAGCTGAGCCAATACAGGAGGTGGCTCCTCCTGTGCAGCCAGGTCCTGAAGCTGCGCAGCCTCCTCTTCCTGAAACGGTGATCCATTTAGAGGAGACTGACAGTGAGATGGAGGAGAGCTCCCCACTGACGCGCAAGAGAGCGCGTGGCAGTGATGGTGAAGGGCCTTCCAAGAGGCCGCGAACTGATGTTGGGGAAAGCTCGTCTCTTGCTGGGGTGTAGATGAGGTAAGTACCTTAGTCATTATAAACTTTTGTCAAGTTATAATTTGTGCTAACTTTGTGCCTTCGTGTCCTCAGTGTGGATGTTGAGAAGTCTGGTGGAGGTGCGTCCACGACTGAGACTGAGAAGGAGAAGGACGTGTCCTCGACTCCTCCCCCTATGTAAGTATTTTGTAGCATTTCCTTAGTATTTTGTGTATGCTTGACCGTGCACTAACCTTGTCTCTTGGTGTTTTTTGCAGTGAAAAACCTGTGGAGGACGCTGGCGTCCTAGATGGGAGTGCGCCACCCGAGGTGAGTCATGCTCTGGACGGGGCGCGTTCACCGAGGGGTGTTGAAGTGGAGTCAAGTCCATTTGACTCTACGATGGAGGAGCTTGCCTCTATCGCTGTGCGCCAGTCTGAGCTGGTGGCGCAAGCAAGGGTGCATAAGTCTGAGGAAATTTCCAGACTGCGGGCGCAACTGGCGTCTGTGCAAGCTGAATTAGCAAGCTCTAAAGCTGAGCAGCTGAGCTCCAAGGCTAAACTGGAGCGCGCAGAGGCGTCTGCGCGAAAAATGGGTGAGGAGAAGGTCATGGTGATGGCTGAGCTAGGGAAGGAGCGTGCTGCTGCGGATCTTCAGAGACGAAATTCTTTATGGGCGCTGAAGTACTTGCAACAAAATAGGAGCAAGCACTTTGCCAATATTGAAGAGTTCCGTAGCAAGGTGGAGCTTGCGCTGAAGATGCAGGAGGAGAAGCTCCGTAAGCTTAGCATCGAGTATGATGAGGAGCTATATCCTCATTTGGTTCAGTCTGTGGCTGAGCGCAGGTACGCGCTGTTGTATTCCCTTATAACTTGTATGTATTCATATCCTTTTTCTTATAACACTTGTGTTATTTCGTAGGTGGTTGATCAGTCATGGTCTTCGCCTGGCCGCCATGTGTACGCTGGAGCATCCTGAGGTCACCGCATCCTTTGGGAAGGTTGTGAATTGCGCTATTGCGCACGGTGAGACCTCGGCCGCAGACAAGCTTGCGGAGGCTAAGTTGCTGACTGTACCGCTTGCTGAGGTGCCTGGGTATAAGGCGGATGCCCATGCTGAGCTTGTTGCTGCCATGGAGGAGCTAAAGAAGCTTGAGCTTCCGCATATCGCTCTCTTGGAGCGTGATCAGGACCAGCCGATCAGCGTGATCATGGCGGGACTCACTCTTCCTAGGCATCTGCAGGATGACGCAGATCAGCAGGTGGACTTCTACTTGAAGCCTGATGTGGCGCAGTTGAAGGTACCCATTTTTGCTCAGCCTCGTGACATTCTGAATCCTTTCCGTCTTGAGAAAGAGATTTCTTTGCAAAGGTCGCTAAATGCGCATGTTTCCAGGGTCGCACGGAAGAAAGGCGAGAAAGGAAAGGCTATTCTGTGCGGCATAGGCGCTGCGCATCAGCCTAGATCCGATGGTGTGCCTGTTTGCGTGGCCACTGTTTCTCTGGATGATGCAGAGTTGTTGAAGAGGCTCGCGGATGCAAAGGAAGCGTCTTTGAGCGGGGGTTCCAGCCAGTTAAGGCGTACATATAGTATTTAGCTATTTTGTACAAGACTTTTTGTAGAACTGTATTCTATGAATAAAAAGGTTGCTTTTGTACTTAATGTTTCTATGACTTCTAAATACTTATGCTTTTTGAACTCGTAGTTCTAATATGACTTATGTATCCTTGCGTGAAGATAGCTTTAAGTGTTTAAGCTTACTTAGAAAATAAGGGTCATAATCGTGTATGAATTTCCTTAAGGACCATAGTCGTGTGTTGAATTTTTCCAACTTAATCATAGTCGTCTATGTATTTTTGTAAGTTTACTTGTCGTATTGTACTTTTAAGGAATCAAGAGTCTTGATTTCCGGAGTTGTTAAACGCGCACAGTGTGCTCTATCGCGCATCCGTCGTGGGGTGCGTGAGGAACTTGCGCCAACGTCTTGAGCGCAAGGTGTTTAACAAGGATTCGTGATCCGGTGTTGATGGGTTTGCAACCCTCTTACTCAACGAGTAGTTTATTAGGTTTACTCATCCTTTCTGCCATCGTGGGTCTTAGTGTGTGCATGCACGCCATGTAGGCAAGGATATAACAATATTGAAACATGATAATAAAAGATGCAAACAATAAAGTTAAATGTGTTATGGAGTTAGCTAGAAACCATAACGTTTTATTAATACTTGCAAGTTTTGAAAAAGAATGTTTATCTAGATAATTCATAAAAATAAAATTACATGGAACTTTATTGAGGGCACTTTCTAAAGCGCATGAATGTCCATGTTGGGCCGTAGCCTTCTTCAAAGATAGCACCGTTTAAGGTTGCGGACGTTCCATGTTCGCTGTAGCTCATTTCCGTCCTTGTCGCGTAGCTTGTACGCTCCATTGCCAAGTGCTTCTATGACCTCGTAAGGTCCTTCCCACTTTGGTCCTAGCTTTCCGGTGTCTTCTGCGCGGCTTGAGTCGTTTTCGCGGTATACGAAGTCGCCTGGTCTGAATGAAGTGCTGCGTACTTTGGTATCATAGTATTTTTTCATTCTCGACTTGGCTTTCTCTTCGCGTATTGCTGCGCGTTCACGTCGCTCTTCCAATAGATCTAAGTCTATGCGCCGCTCATCATCATTGGTTGCCACGTTAACTTCCGCAGTACGGATGGTTGGCATTCCAATTTCAGCTGGTATAACAGCTTCTGTCCCATAGACCAACGAGAAGGGGGTGTCCCCGTTGCTGACCTTGATGGTTGTTCGGTGCGCCCAAAGAAACATGTGATAGTTCTTCTACCCATCTACCTTTGTGTCTGTCCAGGCGCGCTTTGATTCCTTCGCCAAGGCTTCTGTTTGCGCGCTCGACCAGACCATTGGTTTGTGGATGAGTTACTGATGCAAAGTGTTGCGTGATGTTCGGCTGTTCGCACCAGTCTTTGAACGGGTTATCACGGAATTGTTTTCCGTTATCAGAGATAATTTCTCCAGGTAATCCAAAGCGACATACTATGTTGTCCCACACGAATCGTTTCACCTGGTTACCTGTTATAGTCGCTACTGCCTTTGCTTCGATCCACTTGGTAAAGTAATCTATTGCCACAATGAGGAATTTCAATCCTCCTGCGGCAATGGGGAAAGGGCCAGCGATGTCGATACCCCATTTGTAGAAGGGCCATGGCGATGTAATAGGTGTTAGTTCATGTTGTGGTCGACGCGGAATAGGTCTGTGAACCTGGCAATCATTGCACTTCCGTACCAAGTCACGTGCGTCACGGTGCATAGTTGGCCAATAGTATCCAGACCTCAGGGCGCGCGCTACAATGGATCGTGGTCCTGAGTGCATGCTGCATGAGCCTGCGTGGATCTCTCGGAGTACATAGTCTGCCTGGAGAGGTCCAACACACCTAAGCCATGGTTGTAGGAATGAGCGTCTATATAAGACGTTGTCTCTGAGCTCGAACCGCTGCGCTGTGCGTCGGATTCTTCGAGCTTCCTTCTGTTCTTGGGGAAGTATGCCCTTGCAGATGAAGTCAATGATCGGTGTCATCCACGTAGGATTTTCCTCTTCTATCACCGTGGATATTTCCATCTCTGTGATTGACTTGTTTTTCAAGGTTTCCACCAAAACTTGTTTTGATAGATGCGCAAAACTGGTGGATGCAATTTTGCTCAGCGCATCTGCTTTCCTATTTTCACTCCTGGGAACCTGCTTGATGACAAACCTATCGAAGTTCTGGATCAGAGATTTGGTCTTTTCGAGGTATTGGATCATGTGTTCCTCCTTTGCTATATATTCTCCTGACACGTGGTTAGCCACTAGCCGCGAATCGACGTTTACTTCTAGGTTGCGTGCACCCATTTCAGTTGCGATGCGTAACCCAGCTAGGAGTGCTTCGTATTCTGCCTCGTTGTTCGTGGCTGTGAATTCAAAACGCAGTGCGTAGGTGAATTCAACTCCTTCTGGGTTGGTGAGAATAAGGCCGCCTCCTGATCCATCTACGCATGAGGATCCATCAGTAAATAGAATCCATGGTTCTTGAAGTTCCTCCTTGCTTGTCGCAAGTGGAGTGTCTGTATCCGGCTTCTCGATGATGAAGTCGGCCAATATCTGCCCTTTAATTGCAGTGCGCGGTCTGTATGATATGTTATGCTCGCCCAGTAACACACTCCATTTTTGTAGGCGTCCCGATGCGTCGGGTTTCGATATAACCTGTTTGATGGGTTGGTCTGTGATAACAGCGATTGGATGCGCCTGGAAGTACCTGCGTAGTCTTTTCGCTGCAAACACTAAGGCTAGGACCAATTTCTCCATTGCAGTGTAGTTAATCTCCGTTTTCTTCAGCGCCTTACTAACAAAATAGATGGGTGTTTGGACGGAATTCCTGTCTGTCAGTAGGACTGCGCTGACTGCTCCTTGAGTCGCAGATAGGTACATGATCAGCTCTTCCCCTGGTCGGGGTGCAACAAGCTTTGGGAGCGCTGCTATGTGTTGTTTGAGCTGTTGGAAGGCTTCTTCTGCCTCCGCAGTCCACCTGAAGTCTCCCTTTTTGGTGCACTTCTTGAGTGTCTTGAATAGGGGAAGTGACTTGTCTGCTGATTTGGATAAGAATCGGTTCAGTCCGGCTAGCTTGCCGTTTAATGACTGAACTTCTTTTAGTGTGCGCGGTGAGGGGAGGTCGATGACTGCTTGAGTCTTCTCTGGGCAAGGCTTGATCCCATCGGGTTCTATCAAATACCCGAGAAACATGCCTTCCGTAGCGCCAAACGTACACTTCTTGGGGTTCAGTTTCATGTTGATTCTCCTGAGTGTTTTGAATGTTTCCTCCATGTCGCGCACCAGCTCGTCCTCTGTATGGCTTTTGATGACGAGATCATCGACGTATACTTCCAAGTTGCGTCCCACTTGCTTCTCGAATGCAGTGTCCACCAATCTTTGGTATGTTGCTCCTGCGTTCTTTAGGCCGAAGGGCATCTTTGTGTAGCAGTAGACCCCTTGACTTGTGTGGAAGGCCGTCTTTTCTTCGTCTTCCTCCGCCATTTGAATTTGGTGGTATCCCTTGTATGCGTCCAGGAAGCATTTGAAGGGATATCCACATAGAGACTCAATTTTCCAGTCTATTTCCGGTAGCGGGTAGCAGTCCTGTGGACATGCTTTATTGAGATCTGTAAAGTCTACGCACATCCTTCAACTACCATCGCTCTTCTTTACCATCACTGGGTTAGAGAGCCAGTCATGGTAGTAGACTTCACGCATGATGCCTGCGTCTACTAGCTTATGTACTTCTTCCAGGATGGCTTTTGCGCGGTCTGGAGCTTGTCCGCGCTTTTTCTGTCGTATTGGAGGATATCCTTGTCGGATTTGTAGCTTATGTTCCGTGATGGAGCGTGGCACTCCTGTCATATGCTTAGGTTCCCATGCAAAAATATCCAAATTATTTTGCAAGAGTGCGCATATAGCTGATCTGCCTTTGTCAGACAGAGACCCACCAAGAGATACCTGTTGATCCGGGTATTTAGGGTGAATGGCGACCGTTAGATTTGGGACTTTGATTGCGCGCTGTTCTGGAACAACACTTACGTCACTTGTCACTGCGTTACATTCTTTGGGTGGCGTGGTGGTATTGTAAAGGGTGACAATACCTCCTTCCACTGGGAACTTTAGCATCCCGTGCGCTGTGGATGGCACGGCGCGGATAGATGATATTCCAGGTCTCCCGATGATACCATTGTACGGAGAGGGGGATCTGATTATCATGAAGTCCATCCAGGTAACTGTAGAGTGTGGTTTGTCACCAATTTCTACAAATAGACGCAATTGCCCCGTGGGCCATATCTTCTCTCCTGTGAAGCCAGTGAGCGGTGCTGTGGCTGGGATCAACTGACTCTGTATCTCAGGTCGCAGTTTCTTGAAGCAGTGTTCATATATAATATTAGCGGATGCACCTCCATCTATATACATGCGACGGATGTCGTGACCCCCTGTATGTATTTCAATGGTAAGTGGATCTACCACTGCGTTGTTCGCAGTCAGGGAGGGGAAAGAAATTTCGTTTCCCTTAGAGAAACGCTGACTAACTTTTTGTCTTGTCGCGCGCGGCCATGGCTGTATCATGTAGATGATATCTGCCTTTTCTCTTGGCGTCTCTTTCTTGGCCACTGGTTTTTGTTTGTCTTTCCCTTCTCTGATGTTTTTTACGAGGTGGTCCATCTTTCCTTCCTTTACCAATTTTTCAATCAATTGGCGCAGTTGGACGCAATCGTTAGTTGTGTGGCCCTTCTGTCCATGGTATTCGCAATAACCATTCCCTATACGCTTATCCTCTGGGGTGCGGATTGGTGGTGGTTTCGGGAAGTTCGCCCCTTCTGTTGCGAATATCTCCTTTGGAGTTTTTGTTAATGGGGTATACTTGTCGTTTCCCCTTCCGCCGCCTTGATTACGGTAACTCCTATTACGATTGCCGCTCTGGTCATTGGATTGTCTCCTTGACTCTTCTTGCGACCTATGGTTCGAATAGCTTTTCCTGCTATCCGCGGCGGCTTCTTCTCCTTGGACGAAAGACCTCGTGCGCTTCATGAGCTCATCGAAGGTTAGGGGAACCTTATCATTTAGCTTTTTTATCAGATCTGGGTTATTGATTGCATTCATAAAACCCGATATTTTGAGTATCTCTGGACACGCCTTGACTTTCATGCACTCGTCCTTGAAGCGTTCCATGAAAGCGCTTGTGGATTCCCCTTGTCGCTGTTTAACCCTAGCGAGTTCGACAGGGTTTTTTGCGCACTTCTTTCTTTGGGTGAAGTTTAAGCGAAACGCTCTGCGCAACTCTTCAAACCCACCAATGCTTCTGCGTGGAAGCTTACTAAACCAGTTGCGCGCATTTCCTACTAATGTGGAGTTGAACATATGGCACCACACAGGCTGTGGCCAATATTCGATAGTAGCTGCTGATTCAAAAATTTTTAGGTGATCATCAGGATCACCTGTCCCATCATATGTTTTGACATTAGCAGGCATGCGCCTTTTCTTATTCTCAGAAAAGTCACTGATGCGCCTAGTAAACGCATCAACCTTTTGGCGACGCCAGGGGAGAGACATGTCTTCATCATCCTGGTCGCGGTATTTCCCTCTTGATTTCCAGTGTCCAGTCTCGCTGTCCGAGGAATCTCTTGAGGATGAGCGGACTCTTTTGTGACGCTTGCGTCGACTATCATCAGAGTCTGAGCTTGCTCCTCTGCGGCGCTTGCGCCGACTATCCTCAGAGTCAGAGCTTGAGGGGCTTTCACTTGGGGAACATCGTCGCCCAAGCCTATCTTGGATCCTGCGTCTGCCAAGCCTAGCGTGGACATTGGCGCGCCGCTCCCCCTCTTCAGGCTCTTCCAGATGTTGAAGGTCGGCTGCTTCATCGTCCACAACCTTCCTTCCAATCCTGGCGAACACTGGTTGTTTACGGCTATCCCTCTCGCGTCTTTCCTTTCGGTAGCGCGGTGGGGATGCGTCAGGATTAGGGTCAAAGTTGAGTCTGGCGTGCAGACTTTGGCTTGACCTCTTCTTTGCCTCCTCTCGCATGAGCGCAGTCAAGGCTTCGTAGTTTTGAGATACGAAGTCACTTGGGGCCAATTCGGAGGTAACTCCTTCTAGCGCGATAGAGTCGGTTTCCAAAACTGGATCCTTGTTTCGTATAGGCGCGTTGGGAGGCTCAGTGAAGTTCACTTCTGGCATGGCAAGAGGTGTGCGCTCCAGTTCTATCTCGCTAGTACTTGTCGTAATAGCGGGGGTAAACCTGGTAAGCGATTCCACTGCAGGAAAGACCAGATTTGGGTGCGCTCCTAAGCTTTGAGGCGTACTGGTTGTCCCAGAGGCCTGTTTAGAAGCCGTATCAATTTGATGTTTCTTTCCTAGTGGATCGTCCTGCGTTTTCTTCCCATGCGGACTCTTATGACTTCCGTGTTTCGTCATTCTAGTTTTTTGGTAAAATCCTTAGTGTAGGGTCCCACGGATGGCGCCACTTGTTGATACAAAAGTTGGGCGTTCCTTGATAGGACTTCTATTCTCGTACCAATTCGAATCTTAATGCTTGATGAGACCTGCGCACTAAGAAAAAGAACAAACACCGTTAGGCTTATCGAGGGATTGTCTCCCCCGATTATCCTCCGGCGTGAGAGTAAGTAATCGAATGTAGGGTTTAGTTTATGGTTAGGGTTTATTGGAGATCGTACCTCTACCGAGGGCTGGAATGCCCTTTATATATGCACGAAACCCTAGTAGGTTTCGTGTTTCCTACTCCTCGGCGTGTCCGCCGACATCGGAGATTTGGTACATATCTTCTTTATTTAGAAGATACTCCATATATTATCCGATGATAACTTCGGGCTTGGGCCTTGTCGACCCAAGTCACATAACTGGTAGTCCAGTTGCGGCCCATACGTGGTGGGCTTAATTGTTAGTGTTGTTCACTAATCGGGTTCGTGACCCGGGTATGGACTATACGTCATCAACATTTTGTGTTTGTTTTCTTAATGGCCTTTAAATCTGACCCGTTAAGAGCTTTTGATCACTAAAGTGTTTGTTTTCTTCCTCTCGTTTAGATGCATTAGGAGGGTTTAAACCTCTTGACCAACAATACTTTGAAAAAGATCTTACTACCTCTTAATGATATATAAACTAGTTTTTTTTTTTTTTTTTTTAATTATTTTATTTATTTAAATTTTTTTTTATATATATATATATATATTCTAATAATTTAAACGTTTAAAAAAAACAAACAACATCATTTAATTCAAGTTCAAAGTTTTTCACCACATATTATTAAGAGATTCTAACTCGGACCCACTTAACAAACAAACAATAATAGTTGTTAAGATCCCGATCCTGATCTTAGGATCTTATGATTTTACGATTCTACGAAGCAAAAACGATCCGGATCCTACGTAGGATCTTAACATCCCGATCTTGACCATAGGATCTTAAGATCTACTGCGATCCGATCTTACTTTTCTCAAACCGCAAACTAAAAAACTACAAATTTATGGTTTATGGTTTTATATAATTTAAAGAGTAAATTGCAACAATCGTCCTTGTAGTTTGGCCAAATTGCACGTTTCGTCCTTGTGGTTCATTAAGTGCAAAGATCGTCCTTATTTTGCACTGTTACGTGCACTTTTGGTCTTCCATCATTGCAAAAATCGTCCTTGTGGTTTGCCAAATTTCACTGTTGAAGGATCAAAAGTGCATGTAACAGTGCAAAATAAGGACGATCTTTGCACTTATTGAACCACAAGGACGAAACGTGCAATTTGGCCAAACCACAAGGATGATTTTTGCAATTTACTCTAATTTAAAAAACAATAGGTGATTCTTAAATATTTCATATTCATAATTTATAACAACATTTCCATGAAATATTCATATAATTTCATGTTTATCATATATAATAATTTGTAAATTTGAATAATATTACAAAGATCATTAAAAAATATCATTATAGTAAGATCTTAGGATCCCAATCCAATCTTACAATCACGATCTTGCAAAGACGAAAAGGATGTTAGTTAGGATCCCGATCTGTACAAACAACGCCCCATATCTTAGACTATGCGTACTGGGCGCTTTAGCACCCTTATTTCCCACGAACAGCGCCCAACAGCGCCCCTCGGTGCAAAACGCCGGGGCGCTGTTGATCAAAATTTGCTCCATTCGGTTGTGCTGACAGCGCCCTTATTTCACTGCTTGCTTTTGTATTTTAATGGAGGAAATGTGATAGCTGTAGTTTTAATGGAGAAGAAAATAGTGTGTGGACCCCTTTTTGTCCTTTTTATTTTTTATTCAGCTTCTAAATGAATGACAAGTGTCAAATAACCCCTCATTTTTCATTACACCATTTTTTCAACAAAGCCCCATCCTACCCCCCACATGCCACGTGTCGAACAACCTCCCACTCTCCACTTCTCTCCACTACACATGGTCTTAAAATATCCAATACATTTTTCCTCATTATCGTGTCACACATCCATTTAACCACACGCATTCGACGTATAATACTGCCCAATTGGATTCTCCATATCCCAGAAATAATGATTTTTGCACAAATATCAAGAGAATTACTCCCCTCACCACACATGACCCCACCTCACCCAACGGCACTTTGCATTACTCTATAAAACTTGGCATGCTCCATTCATTTCCTACGATTCATCTTAGCACTCACCTCAAAAAACACACATAAACACTTGTGTGCTTTTTTTGCAACATCAACAACAATGACTAGCATCATTTTAAGAATATGTCTTTTCTACAACATCATATACTCAATCTTCCTATACTTGCTTCCAAAAAAACTCAAACACTATTTCTCTAAATCACATAACCAAATCCAACAACCAATAAACGACGCGAAAAGTACAATCTCTCAACCACTCACACAACCTCGTTCTGGTCGCATGGACCAGAACGAGCTCATGCGCATTTTCCAAATGTTTGACAAAAATGGTGATGGAAGGATCACAAAGCAAGAGCTAAATGATTCCTTAGAGAACATGAACATTTACATATGTGACAATGATCTTGTACACATGATAGAGAAGATAGACGTGAACAATGATGGATGTGTTGACATTGATGAGTTTGGTGAGTTGTATAAAAGTATTATGGATGATCGCGAAAATGAGGAGGATATGATGGAGGCTTTTAACGTATTTGATATAAATGGAGACGGGTTTATCGCGGTTGAGGAGCTTAGAGCGGTTTTGGAGTCTTTGGGGTTGAAGCAAGGCCGAAAAGCCGATGATTGTAGGAAAATGATCATGAAAGTTGATGTGGATGGTGATGGTATGGTTAGCTTTGATGAGTTTAAGGAAATGATGAGATCAGGTGGCTTTGCTGCTATGGCTCAAAATTAATGGGATTGTTAATCTAAATTATATATGTTCTTTTGTTTGTTGATCATTGTTTCGACTCGATTTTAATGGTTTTTCGTTTTCGGGATGTATATAGTTTGATTGTCAATGATTCTTTAATTTGTTTAATTTTCGTTCTAATATGAAATATCATTAGCTTCTTAATTTTTCTAGTTTTCAAATGCTATTGTGTTGTTCTGAGTCAATTTTACTGTACTTGGTAACATTTTGTAACGGACTAACAACGGGTATCTTGATTTTGATTAAGAAATCTTTGATGAATATATGTGATTGTGGACATATAAAAGTATAAAAAACCTGCTGTCCGTTGTAGAGCAGAGGAGGTCAACTTGGTTTTAAATAATTAATAAACATTTTGTGGAAAAAACCAAAAGTGTTTTGTGACTAAAATATAGAATTTTGACATTTTTCGTATTCAATTAAGGAGCTATATCAGTCATCAGTGGGCTCCCTTTTTTTATTGGTAACCATGTTGTGTGGCTTTTGGCCGACGAATTCACGGGTTTTTAGCCCATCGTCACACAGGCTCAACCAGGTAGAGTCTTTCTTTTTCAGAAGGTTGGCATGACCACTTTAGGGTTGTTTACACCTCGCAAAAATGAAACTCGAGATCTCGCACATTTTAATGTGATTGTCACAAATCTTTTTGCAACTAGGGCAACTCCGAGTGTTTCTCCCACTAGTATTTTTGACATCACTGAAATAAAAGTTGTCCTTTACACAAATTTGAATTGTAGGATGGTGGGATGGCCAATTGGTATGGAAATGAAGAAATCAAAGAAATAATTAAAATATATATATATATTATAATAATGATAAATAAATAAATAAATAAATCTATAAAAACATACATATTTCAGATTTATTTATCTTTTTCTCATTCAATATATATCAGCTGTAGTGAGGTATTTGGCTCTTTTCCTGAGAGCAGCAGCACCATCAGGGGACAATGTATAACCAGCACGAGGAACAACGATTAGCAGCACCATATGGAACTGAAATGTCACACATGTGTTGATAATGTTAATCAAAACAACCTAGTTTTGTTATGGCTGTGAACTGTAATCTTGCATCTCAACATGTGGTCATGTGCTACAAGTGTCTTGAATCATTCAAAAACAGCTTATCACATGAGGTCAACTAATGTTGCACATCTCGTGCCTGATTTTAAACAGAATTATGCATATAAACAACCAACTACTAGCAAATTTAGTTTAGATTGATTTGAAATTGAAATTGCACTTACGGCGCGATCCAAGTTCCTTTGAACAACAATTAACACAGGCGTAAACGATGTTTTATAACATAAAGTGTACATAGTTTTGGTGTGAAAAACAACTATCAAAATTGGCGTCAACGTGTACATCTAATGCTAATGATAGGTGCAGTTACATTATCTTGTATAATGATATACAGATACTTGGCTTTTACATTCATGGAATAACTGAGATATTAACTATAGATACTATGAGCTTTAGCAAAAAAGAAACAAAAAGGGCTAGATCTCATATGAACTAATGATGCTTCCGAAGATAGTCTCTTGATCTTATGTCAGCCTACAGTCAAAAGACGATAACCTGTGAGGAACAAATTTGTGCTAACTGAAAGATATATGACAAGACTGATCACTTTTTCCCCTGTTAGTGCCAATCGACGATTCTATAAGACTATAACTCATGATTTGTAATATTAGATAGGGAGTATGAATGGGAATAGCATAACATAAAACACATTTTGCCTTAATGATGATTAAAATACTAGATTGTATGTTAAATTGTTTATTTTACCTGTCTAATGGGCTCAGGCACACGATACTTGCAAGTTCTTCTAACAACTTCAACTGCAGAAGCAAGAGATACACGGTGGCCAACTGATACAAATATCGGTTTAAATGATCCTCTACTTGAATTAATAGCCTACAAAATTATAAGAATATAAATAAACTATGATTTCGTGTAGTAATGCATGAAGCTAAGTGACAAAAATCTGTTACCGCTCCCAATATGTTCCCCGAGTCCCCAATTAAAGAGATGAAGTCTGAGTTTAAGTTTTCTTCAGCTTCCATGAGCTCCCTTACTCTAGCGTTAGTAAGACCATCCACGTGATGCAGCTGAAAAGGAAAAAAAAAAAATAGAAAGATTGGTCACTCGATTTTCATAGTTTTTACAATCAGATGCCTAAATAAAAATGGTTCGTCAGTTACATACTTCAATTCTCAAAGGCATATAATATTAACATCCTTTTCATTTCATTCGACATATCTAAGTGCCCGAAGTCAATGACCTATTGACCTATGCTTTGATTCACAAAGAAGGACCCTCTTCCCATTATTTACTGATTACACACCTTCGATACTAGTTTTAGTTTGTGAATACAAATGACATATATGGAAATAATGTAACTAGAACGACCGAGAGAATGTACTTAAATCATTTTGTCGAGGTACACAGACTTGCAGATGAAAATAGGATGAAAATACACTCATCAATCTTACGTATTTGGCTATTTTTCCAACTTATGTTTACAATTCAGAACCTATGACTATGTAGATGACAATTACAAAAGTAGTATCAACATCTACCAAATTCAAGAACGGAAAATGACAAGTACTGGAGGGTAATGGTGGAACTTTAAGTTGCTTTAAATTACTTACATTCTTCCCTATACCAATTGTAGGAAGATTAGCCAGAACTCCAAGATGACAGGCTGAGCCAAAGCCTACATATGAAAAGTACAAGAAAGAGTTCAGCAAATGCAGCTTACTTGATACTTTGATAGCAATATGGCACATAAAGAATATCATTCATAGGGTCACATATTTCCAGATAAATTAAACGTCGAATGATGTTCTTAAAGTTATTTAGATGTCACCATTGTCACTATGAACAGTTAAGTATGTGTGGAAAACTCTTATTTATCCTGATAAAAACTAGTGCAGAATCATGGGTTCTGAATAACTTAACATTCCAACACAACTTCAAACAATTGGAATGAAGATGATCATTAAACTTTATGAATTGATCGGCCAGAAGTCATCCAAAGCCCTTAATTACCAGAGAAAAATGTGGCGCCAAACACCAATTTGGCGATTAGCAAATCAGAATAACAGACAATATAGTGCAGACGGTAAACTATAAGTTTCACAGTAACACATGCCTTGAGGATGAAGTATTCCATTTCCATCGATCATCAACAACTGAGTTTAAAAAAGAAAAAAAGACACATGTCATGGTGCAGACTGCAGAGATGTTAAATAAAACAGAACAGATTTAATGAGGAAAGTGGCCTAAAAGAGTAAGCTTGATAATGAAATACATTTCTATTCTATGTACGCATATCAGATCCACTTTTGGTAGCCCGTTGCTACATAGGTTTATATTTAAGCAACAAATTGCAGAAAAAAATAACTATCATTAAGGGCAAGTGAACAACCACTACCTGAGGGTAAAAAGGATGAGAACCATTCTGCATTTTCTCCAAAAGTTGCAGGAATACTGGAGCCTGATTGCAATGAACACTGTAAGTTATCAAACAACTTTACTCGTTATGTAAAAGTAGTCACTTTGACTCATGAAGAACTCAACTTAAAAGCGAAAAGCTGGATTATAGAACTCAAGTAACAACTATTGCAATTTGGAAAGATAGCTGAACCAAATATCCTTCAAACAGAAAAAGTCCTTTCTATAAGAGTACTAATAGTGAGGAAATTACTTAAACATACTTAGGAAAGCCGTTTTTGTTTAAAAACGGCCTTTCTGACCTGAATATTGACCCGTATTCTAAAGTCACCCATTTGACTTGAATCACTATTGACCCGTTATCCAAACCTGTCTGCCTGGTTGTTTTGCCACCTCTATGAGGAATTAACCTAATACTTGTCTATGGAAAAACAAGTAACAATCTAAGGGAAGATCTCACTAACTCTTTTTCAATAACTATTTATGCTCCTGCATATGTTTGACTTCCGATTTAAAGTGAAAATGGAATTTGAGTGTTATATTTGTGCATGAATGCACGATGTATGTTGTTTTTGCTGATTGTGTATCAGTTTGTGCCTTTGTGGTGATTACTGATAACCACTCCACTTTAATATTGGTATCCATGTAACGGTCACGTTCCACCAAGTGGGCGGATACTATCCTGAGCGGGTCGCGAAGTCAGTCTCAACATTGCCTTCGACATATCGTCTTTGGGGTCTTGGGTCAGTTATAAACGCTTTGCAACATTATTGGGCACTAGCTACTTTGATCGAGCTTGTACCGTTAGAGGGTCGAATGAAGAATAATGATCAAAACTCGCAAACAATCGACATCATACAAATAACCTTAAAATAACAGAAAAACACATACATACCTCTCTGAATCCAAGAAAGCCAGCAACATAAGGAACCTTAATCTCAACAACAAGAAAATCCTCATAAACAACATCCAATGTCTCAAAATCCAACACAACTAATGTCCCACAAGCAACAGAGGAGTCATCTTTTAAGAAACTTATATCAACTCCACCTATATATTTCAATGAGTCCCCTGTTTTCCATGTGTAATCATCTTCAGTGATTAGTTTCTTCTTTAATTCATCTTGAACCCTGTTTGAAATGAGAAGATGTTAATGATGGAATGATAATGTGATCAGGGGAATGAAGTGCATGTGCTTACTGTAGCCATTTGTTGGGATCATGATCTGATGATGATGATGAAGGGGTTGATTCTATAGTAGATTTTGTCTCCATGAAATTTAAGATGTTTTTTTAAGGTGTTACTGGGTATGTGTCAAATTGTCACAGAGTCAGCTTTTTGCTTAACTATGGTTTTTGATTTTTGGCCGGCTATCGATAGTTATTGAGCTTATCGAGATTCGGAGCTTTTCTTTTGAAAGGTTGGCGTAACTTATTCAAGATTGTTTGCGCATAGCATAAGGTAAATTAAGAGGGTGTTTGTTTAAGCTTATATTGCGGGCTAAGAGCTTATTTGATTTTCACTTTATGTTTCATAAGCTTATTTTTCGTGGCTTATTTTAAAACTTTTCGGCTTATGTAAGTTTATTTTGCATAATAAGCTTATATAAGCCCAAAAGTTTCAAAATAAGCCACAAAAAATAAGTTTATGAAACATAAGTTAAAAATCATATAAAGTTACAAGCCCTCTATATAAGCAAAAAATGAGCAACTGAATCAAACACCCCCTAAGTCAGTCACGTTTAGTGATTATAGTTAGAGTGCACGGTGTAGTGTGCGTATGGCACGCCATAAGCAAATTTCGCCACTTATGGCGGCGCCGTTTCATAAGCTTATTATTCGTGGTTTATTTTGAAAGTTTTCGGCTTATGTTTGCTAAGGGTTTGATCATAATGTCACATAACAAACATGTACGTATAGGTGATGTAATATAAAATAACTATCAAATATATAAACGCAACGGAATACATCACCAACAAGGATCCATATAGTCATATGATCAATCGATGAATTAAACAAACAAGTTATACCTTTGTAGCGGTGATCCGGGAGTCACCAACAATGATCAATCCCACGTCAAGAGCAAGAAACCCAAGAGATCAATAAGGTTGATCTCTTCTATGAATAAAACACACTACACGTCATCGATCACCACCCGATGCTAGTCTTGACCTCGTAACAATGATCCTTGATGCATCTACAATAGAATGAGCAAGAAGGGATCAAGAAAACACAAACCCTAAGAGGGTGTGTGTTTTGCCGTGAGAATAGAGAGGGGGAGGAGGAGAGAATTTCTCTCTATTAGTTGAAAGTCATAAGTAGTAATGATATGATTAAATCCCTTTGATCTTATCATTTAACTACTTACACTTAGCCCCTTGAACAAGCTCCATAATCCCCTCTAGACCTCACCTTTAGGCCAGCCACTTTGTGGGCTCACAATGGGCTTTCCCATTGTTGGTCCACTCCAAAAACGCTAAGTCTAACTTAGTATTTAATGGCCCGTTATAGATCCCGAGTTACGTAGTCGTTTATATATTGTAAATACGATAATTACAATCTATAAAATGATGTCTCTGTGTATAAGTGTGTGACCCCATAGGCTCACATATGTCTAGCCATATAATTATTAATTATGACACGAGCATACTCCAACAGCTCCCACTTGCGACTTCATAATAATCAGGTAATTATACAAGCAAAGGTTAGCGTCTAGCAACACGCCAATGCCCCTAGAAATATGTGAGGTTAGTTTCTTAAACATCTCATTTTAGATGGTTTATATGTCATCTATCTTTTTGTTACAGATACCATGTTGAATATTAGACATGGATCAAATGTCATTCTAATAGTTCAACTATTATGTTTCTCGATATAGATATTGAACAAGATTACCAAGTGGGTTAAGATTCATCTTAATCTCATTTGGGTACGGCCATACAAACATCTGTCCAATTCATCGAGGGGCCCAATAGTATCTAACTCCATAACATGTGGAGGAACAAATCCTGTTTTGACTACACGTGTCATTCACATGCTTCACGTCACTCCTGATAATGGCCTTTATAACTACCTTATTCAGGACAGCGTTTAACCATATCAAGGAATGAAATTCCACACATGCAAGACCTGCTTGCATCTCAAGTCTAAGGATAAGAGACATAACCTCTTTCGAGATTCACTATTGACGACGATCCATGTAGTGAATACTCGTAGGTTGGGTCAATCCAATGTTCATCACTATGAACAACATGTGAGTGTGGCAAATAAATCACCAACACGCTCACATTTGTCTTAATTTGATGATACTCCCGTATCGTCAACCGACAATGGATAATTTTAGAATAAATAAATTATTCATGGATTAAACATGCAAATATAGAACACAGTAGTATAAATGAAGACGATCATACAAGGTATATCAATTCATTGTATAATACGACTGCTTACAGTTCCATTATCCAAATACTAAAAACAGATATGCATGAGACTACTCATAGGTAGGAATCCGATGTTCCCACCATGATCAAATTATGTTGTACAAGACAACAAGTAGTCATCCGACTAAACTTTGAGAATACTTATTTCAAAACTCATGAAAGGTTTGAATGATGATTGTCCATTGTATGTGTGCATTCAAGTACAAGACGAGTGTTGCAACAATACATTCCATAGGGTGTTTGAAGCCAGCAAAACACCTACATTAGACAATCATCTGTGCAGTTTCTTAAACTATAAAGTATTCTTATTCTTTTAATGTATAATGCACTAGTGCTCTCAGTCGAGCACATCTAGTCAGCAATGTCATCATTCATGATGACATCATACCACGACTAGGGTTGAGTATCATCTCAGTTAAATAAGCATCAGCGTATGCAAACAAAACAGAGTTCCTCAAATATTCGTAAACGTTTGAACATATCTTTGGTCCTTTGAATGTCCATTATAATATTCGTTTAACAATTATCTAATGATTTTCACTTAGATATTTGTTGTTATCAAATCATCTTGCATTCATGCAAATGATATATACACAGTCCAATGCGTAATATGACTTACATGATGAATCCTTTAGTCGAACTTAAGATTTCCACTCATGTGTTCAATCTCATCAAGTGAGATTGATCATTGAGACTCCCCTCAATAACGTGTCATATTATGTTTAGACTTAATAACCGCTTATGTTTATTCTAATAAACATATACATAACAAGGTTGTATGTCTTATTTTATAAACCCCTCAAGAGAAACTTCATTCCAAGCTAAGGATTAAAGTATAGCTTAGATGGAATATTGTTTCTAATATGTTAATAACATATGAGATTTAAGAAAATAAATACAATGCTCCAACTTGCTCTTAGTGTACTTAGGAGTAATCTTATTAATCAAAATCAAATTAATGATTTTATAATTAACTCAAGATCTTTGCTCCTAGATGCATGATCTAATCCACACATGGATTATTTTATCTTGTATACATAATAAAGATTATATGGATTCATAAACCCTTTTGATTACTCATCGTCCTCGCAAAGGTAATCAACAAGAAAAGTGTTTTGATATCCTATTGTCATATTTCGTTTATATGAAAACAGGTATGACAATTAATCATCTTTATACATTTAATGTTTGTAGATAGGAAGATTTAATCATAGTCAATTACTTGAGTACGAGTAAACTCCTTTTACTACGCGTGCATTAAATGTGTGTACAAGTTTGTCCTTTTGAGTCTTCTCATCAAGAAACTCATTCTTAACCTCACAGTCTAACTGATTGGTAAGAGATCAATCAAGCTCTATGAGTGATTGTCTTTCAAGGACTGCATCTTAACATTCATAATTTTGAGCTATTCATCAGATACAATATCTAATGATGCATTTCTGTAGTTAGCAGGTTTACAATGATCCTCTAACTTATATCTCTTAGCATTGATATAAAAACCTATATCAATCAAGTTTAAGAGGTATCCTTGCGGATTTATGAATGAGAGATATCAATCTATGGTTTAACATGTGCATGTTCAACCTTAGTATGACATTAGCAAGCGTACTCAGAAGGTTGCTCTTGAATAATTTCAAGATCTAAAGGTGCTCCCACTTGCTTTTGTATGTAGAGACTAATCTCTAGATACTCAGCATTTTGAGCAACAATAAATTGTTTTCAAGTGGGACATCCAAAATACATCGTTAGTTCTTGACTCTAGTTTGTTAATTACTTACTCTTAGGTAGTTAACAAATTCAGAACTTCAATCAAGACATAATGAGATTCATCCCATGCCATAATACAATGGTGTCTTAAATTCCTTCTGGGTGTACACATGGCACATCCAATTTCTAACCTTGATAGCTTTGGAGGTAAAACAGTTTAAGTCATCAAAGATCAAACAATATCAATAGTGTTTGATTCTCCATGATGGACATACCATAAGGTTGTGGTATTCCATGAGGACTGATGTTGTGAGACTATCACACAACTCATTAGATGAACTTATACTTTTGGGCTTACATATCTACCAACCAAGTCAAACCAGATGGCATCAATAGTAATTTTAGCCTACTGCATACTTTACTTCATGTGCATGTTTTGACTAGAAAACATAAACATTTATTATACGTCGTAAGTGTACATGTCTTAACAAGAAGACATAACAAATTAACGTCTTACTTTACGTTATAAGTCTTTCAACAATTGACGGAATTGATGTTTGTGTCTTTACAAGAGACCTAAACATATTCAACTAAAGTAATTACGAGCGCCGACACTTGGCCTCAATAGTAAATTCAAGTTAATTTCATACTTCATGATTATGACTTTACAAGAAAACATAATCATATTTACTAAACAATTCAGTGAATATGTTGAAGTAGCTTTTCATGTTATCTTGATATTTGTTCTAATTAGGGCAACATACATTTTATGTGTAGAAGTCCTAGTAGAATCTTAGTTTCTTACTTTGCAGTCAAGAAAAACCATTAGTCATATTGTTTTATGTTGTACCTTGCACACAATTAAGATTTCTCCCACTTGTGCATGGCACAACATCATAAGAGTATACAGACAACACTACGCTCGTTTGTTTGTATAAGCAATATGACCATGTCTAAGATAACATATGATTTTAGTGAAAATCAAAATATAGATATGTAGAACTTTATCGTTTTAATAATGAATCATGCATAAAAAGTTTATAGATAACATTTCAGGAAGCAACATCAGGAACGCGACAAGTTATCTTATAAAATTTATGCAATGGTTCTTATATAAACTGTGATGCTTAACATGTGGAAAGTAACGTATTATTTCAAGACAATCTGGAAATAAGATGGGCAACTTGCAAGGTAATAAAGCTTGTAGCTCCCACTGGATTAGACAACATTACATGTGTTTCGTCACCAGTAATATAATCACGTAGCTCCCACTGGATTAGACAACATTTTATGTGTTTCGTCACCAGTGGAGAGTGAGAGGTGATTGGATACTTTCTTTCTTTCTTTGAATATCTACACATTGTTGCTAATGCGAGTCACTTTGACAAGTAAACATGTACTTAGGTATTCAAGGAAGTGCATCAAGTTCTAACATATAGATGACGGGCTAGCCATCATTGCTATTTTAACTTGAAATTAGGCATGCATTTCCTCCATACTTGGTCTATTTTACCACAAGGGTATGTAGGACCTTAGTAGGTTTATTGGGTTAAGACAAACTGCTAGGTAATCATGCTAGTAATTGCCTTTACCACTTTGCGGTTTATTGACATTTTCGTCTTCTAATTATTTAAACTCATTTTAGTTTGGTAGCTATAGAAAACATGTTCTCTAGTTATCCAAATATCTTATATTTCTTCAAGGTTTCAAAACCGAAGCTAGGGTTGTAAAACAACCTTGAAAGAATAAGATGTGTAACCACACTTAACCGTTTTGACTTTTACAAGACATCACGATTTCTAGAGTAGGTTTTCTTTGAGTTTGATTAGAATTAGGAAAATTCAAATTATCCTATTATGGCTTTTCCTCATAAAGAAAAGGGATAGGAACAAGTCTCTTTCTTACAAGGAAAGAACGACTTAGTTCGTCCTTTTAACAAGAAAGGAACAAACTCTTGTTTACGGTTGTGTTGCATTGATTCATTAATTGAATTCACAAAGTTCAATTTTAGTATTTTCGATAATTATCCTTTTGTAATTTAACTACCCCATGTTTACAATTTAAAACAATTAATTTACAAAAAGGCTAAGATCCACATTGTGCTTCTACTATCACATCAGTTGATCTGCTAGCAATAGTAGATTTAATTGGTAGGCGACGATCACCAATTGTATTACATCTACAACTCTTAGATCCTTATGGAACTTGTAACACCCCCAAAATCTGGTATCGCGGAAGCATTCGGGTCATGGGGTGCTACTAAATTGATGATCATAACATGAGGTAATAAAGAAAGGAATACATACTCCGTTTTAATTTAATAAAATTAAAGAGTTTACAATATAAATTGAAATCAGAAAGCAAGCCCATAGTTTTAGTTGTCCCAGACAAAACAAGTCATGGTTTACACATCACAGTTATTCATAAAAATAGTCTATGACCATTGCCCTGCCGCAGCCTTGTCACGAACATTCAGCTTTAAACACCTGAGAAAAACATGCTAAAAGTCAGCAAAAAGCTGGTGAGTTCATAGGTTTAATAGTAAATTTAGTAGTTGGACCATGTCTATTACGTAAGCACTAAGTTCATGCAACCGAAGCTATAACAGTGTGCATGCATCTAGAAGCATGTTATATATTAGGGCCCGACAAGTGTTTATCCCAGACACTTGTAGTTTCGACATGGTATACGTTCGTTTGCCTATCCGGACAACCCGAACGGGGACGTTACTCCCAATAGATCTATTTATAACATTCGCGCTTCCCAGCAGGAATTGACGGTTCATGAGTTGGGCATAAGGGACATGGCAGGGCTTAGGCTAATCTACGTAATAGCACAAAAAGCATAAATTGGTCCATAAAAGTTTTGCATGTTTCTCACCCCAATGAAAACAGTTTAAATAAAGTGGGGCTATAAACTCACCTTGAGTTCTTAACAGTCGAGTTGGTTGTTTAGTGGGAGTTCGGAAACAGCTTCACACGCGACCTGAATAATAATAAGTTTAAGTATTTGACTTAACACGAATAATGATTGTGATGAGAAATCGTATAACGATTGGATCGGTGACGTGAGTGTGATATATTTATAATGCCAGAAGTTCAAAGATTATTATGATCAATAACCACATGTCGCCTAGGATCGGGTGGGACGAAAAGCTGAATTGGTTTGTTAAAATCGTTATAATTATAACTTGTTAATTATTTGTATACAATTTTTCAATGCCGCAAAATGCGAGGGTAAATGGTGAAAATTCCTTTCTTTGATTTATAATATGTTATCGTCTTGATCAGCCCTTGATGTTTCATAAAGATTACATTTTATACCCTACGGTGTAGGTTTTGCACTCGAGATGGACTGATTTTCAAAATTTAATTTACGCGAGGCCTTTCACTGATTTAACGATGTTCTTGATTCTTTCTAGGGTCTCCTGGGTCGTCTATAAACAGGTTCAAATCCTAAGTTCCAAGCTTTATTCGTTTGATCGCTATAAATTTCTAAAGTTAAGTGTTGGGTCAAAAGAAATAAAATAAAAGAGTTAATCCAGTTTTCAGTTGGCGGGTTGGACAGAAAAGGGAAATCAATTTGTCGAAAGATTATGTGATCATTTTACAAGATTTTTGTTGCTATAATTAGTTAGCTAGGTCGTTATTATTATGGCAAAGATCCAGATTTTTAAAGTGTTGTTTGGGGTTCGAACTAGGTGCTTAAAGTTGGGTGTTCGCTGAGTACAAATCACATGAAATAACATAAGTGTTTTTCCAGTTATGTTGGCCGACATAGGTCGAACTTCCAAAGCAGTTTGTGAATTTGATAATTGATCATTTTAAAAAGGGTCTTGTTCCTATAGTTAGCTTGCTGGGTCTTTGTTAATATGCCAAAAATATAGATTTTATGGTGGTCAATTAAGGGTCGAAACACAGCTCTAAAGTTAGGTGTTTAGCGATAAAATAAGAAAAGAGTTGGTTCAGTTTTGCAGTTAGCGCCTAGGACAGAAAGAAATTCAATTTGCCGACAGATTACTGGGTCATTTTGCGTGATTCTTGCTCCATTAATTAGTTAGCTAGGTGGTTTATAAAGTGGTATAAAATTAGATTTTTAGGGGGGCGTTTAACGATCGAACTAAAGGTGCAAAGATGGGTGTACCTGTTTCTCGGTAAGAATAGAAACAAGGAAACAGTTTTTAGTAGCGTTTAGTTGAAGCGTTTTTAAAAGCTTTAGAGAGCTTTTCGTGAAAAGTTCAAAGTACGAATATTAAGTTAGCTATACAAGGATTCGAATTAAGCAAAATTTCGTGTGGGTTGTGTTCTTCATTTCGAAAATATAAAGCTCCTAAATTGACTGTTTTGGCTGTTTTAAATATCCCGAATACTTGGAAATTTTGCTAAGTGTTTTTATTTGGGTTTTCGCGTGTTCTCAGCAGGTTCAAAATGACTTCGTTTTGCAACTAGATAAGTGCATGAGTGGGTCGTGTGAAAATATACGTGGGTCTACTTTATAACTTCGAAAATAATAGGCCTTTAAATAGACTGTTTGGGTTATTTGGCAAGTCTCAAAGCACTTAAGAAAAACTTTCTAAGAAATTTTTATTCCCAAGCTGTACGTGCAAGTCAAGTTCAAAAATGGCTTCGTACATGTGGTTTTCGAATGCATGTGAGTGATGTGAGGGCATTTGTGTATTTTTGGGTGGCTAGACAGCTACTTAGAACATGTTTCGAGTTGTGGATATATGTTCCACACGTAAAAATAGTTTGCTAAATATATGTGTTCGACTAGATTTTTACAACATGAAATAACATAAACTACGAATCGAAATGAATTGAGAACTGATTAGGAGGACTTACAAACACTTTAAAATGGGTTAGGACTGAGTAGGAGAGGCTGAGGATTCCTTGGCTTGCTCGAATGATACAACGACCCACTTCACAAAATCTCCAAGGGTGGCGGTATTGATCGCATGAGGTGATGTGGATTATTTCTGGATTTGTGGTGAGTTCTGAGAGGGTTAACGAAGGCTGGTATATAAGAGAAATAGGTGTGCATGGTTCCATAATACATGTGGGTAATAAAATATTAAAATGTGCTTGGTATAGTGGGTGGTGAGTATTCACATCAATACTGTGGACATATTGACAGTAGTAAATTTGCTCAGCTGAAAATCCTCTTGTTGAAGCATGTTTGTAGGAAAAGTTTGAAATGACATTTGAGATACAAGCGTCGGTCACAAATTTTAAATGTGGCGTTTGTGATTGCCGACATATTTAGTTGTTATTCCTCCTCGTGACCATCGTTAAAAGATAAATACTACCTTTGGCGTTCTTGTTTTAGTGCCTAAAAATCCCAGAAGTTATTTACAACGTCTTTGTGGTGATTTGAATGTTTTGTGAAAAACCGTCGAATTCGAATAAATGAACTTTGGCCAAACGCTTTGGCAGAATTTCGAGGGTTAAACGTTGGATTCAGGGTTCGATAATTGGTACATAATAACTCGGCTAGGTCGTGAATTGAGTGGTAAAAAGAAGTGCGTAGTTTGTTCGTGAAAGTAACGAGTTATCGAGGCCTAAAGTTGAGGTGTGGGAGTCGGTTTTTTTTTAAAGAAACGAAGCAAAAGAGAGAATATATATATAAGTGTCATAGTGTGAAGTTGGGCTCAGTTGTGAGCCGAATACAAAAATTTTATAACCTTGTAGCTGTACAAATTTGAATTTAGTTGGTTTGGTTACATTGTGTTATTTTGATTTTTCGGTGATTCGCGTGTGAGCTCGTTTCCAGTACTTGGTAATTCCCGTAACAACTCTATAGCTAATTGTTTTAAAAATCTAAATAGACATTTGCAATAATAAATAGTCATTTATTATTATAATTATAGGGTGAAAATTACCATTTGTCACAGAACTCATGGCATCTAGTGTCAAACAACTAGTGTCATGTAGGCATGTTTGGTCCCATCTTTGCCTCGGGTCAGGGTCTGACCGCTTAACTCGATTAAGTCATCCAATTTGAAAACGTGTGAGAATATATCAGGGTCTGACCGCTTAGAGAATAGTCACCCTGGGTTACAATTCAGCCTAGGTCTGACCATAGCCAAAAGGTAATTGCAAGTGTTTTTATAATTGGACGGCATGACTTAAATTTTGACGGGTAAAGTGTTTTTGATGTGGGTCAAAAACGTGTACGAAAGAAGCATGCATTCATTCTTCGTAGCACAAGTTAAAAACTTTTCTTAACTTAAGTCTAATCATTGTTTTAATTTATGTGTGTCAAGTTGTCCATTTTCAAGACTAATATAAATCCTAAGTGGATTGTAATTAAGTTTGGACAATACAATAAATAAATAAACAAATTAACTATTTTAAGTGTTATTGAGAAAACAATGATTTTTAAGTTTAAAATGATATTTAAACTTAGTTAAACTAAATCATAAGACTTAGTTCAAAATGGTTTGTGTTTCGTTTTAAGTTTTTAAGAAAACAATTTTCGTTTTACATACAATCATAGCATATATAAAACAACCAAACAAACACACAACCACAATATGCAAAGCCTCAACCGATGAAAATCCTATGCTTGGCCTCGTGAGCCATCACGAGAACCAAGAGTCAACTAGGGACATAAACCACAACCACACGGAGGGCTCCCACTTGCCCCAAGACAATCATGGGCAAGTAAAGGCCCATAATGCACATGAAAACATGATTCTGTCAGCCCAATTTTTCTGTCTTGGGAGGCCCAAATGGCCTAGAAGATGACCTCCTCATGCTTCGGCTCAGTTGACAAAGTTGTAGGCCTATGTCTTGTGGACCTGCACAAAAAAATTTAGCCCAAAATACCTTACCAATCTCCTGGAAATCGCATTTTCCCATCAGGTGTCCAGCAGCTACTTTAGGTCCAAACTCTTCATCCTTTTGCCATTTGCTTCCAAGCTTTTGGTTACAAGATATATAAAGTAAAGTACATCTAATCTACTTTCTATCTACTATAAAAATGCCCAAACAATGGCAAAACCAAAATGAAATACATTGCAAAAGTGCCGAAACAATGGCAAACCCCAAAAACAAACAAAACAACCAACAATCACAACATCATAATGCATAAGTGGTCTATGTTTTCATCGGCTTTGCATATACACATAATAATACATTAAAATTATGATCATTACAAGGTGTTGGCTAACTCCATGGACAAACATGCATGTATTTGCCATGGACAACAAAATAAATAACAATAATTAAATTGTTAGCCAACGAATCGAAGAAATTAATTAACAAGAATTAAAACCCCGAATGGTACGCGTGTCAAATGGCCTTAGGTTCATAACCCACTGATATTAGGACCTTCTTAACATCATTTTATCACAGAAAATTAAGCCTCATGGGCTGATTTGAAATCGTGTTACAAATCTTACAAATTAACGCGTTTTAGGCCATTTTACGGGTACCGATCAAGTAAGCAATTATTGTATGCATAACAAATGGCCATAGGATCAAAAAGTCCAGATTATTAGACCCCATATAGGTCGAAATATATTCAAAAAATAAGCCACCGGGGCTGTTTTGAAATTAAACCTTTAAATCCATTAAAAACACGCGTTTTTAGCCATTTTTACGCATACTTGATAATCATATGACATCATATGATGGCTCGTGATACCACTATAGGTGATGTAATAATAAAATAACATATCAAATATATAAACGCAGCGGAATACATCACCAACAAGGATCCATATAGCCATATGATCAATCGAATGAATTAAACAAACAAGTTATACCTTTGTAGCGTGATCCGGGAGTCACCAACAATGATCAATCCCACGTCAAGAGCAAGAAACCCAAGAGATCAATAAGGTTGATCTCTTCTATGAATAAAACACACTACACTTCATCGATCACCACCCGATGCTAGTCTTGACCTCGTAACAATGATCCTTGATGCATCTACAATAGAATGAGCAAAGAAGGGATCAAGCAAACACAAACCCTAAGAGGGTGTGTGTTTTGCCGTGAGAAGAGAGAGGAGGAGGAGGAGAGAATTTATCTCTATTAGTTGAAAGTCATAAGTAGTAATGATATGATTAAATCCCTTTGATCTTATCATTAAACTACTTACACTTAGCCCCTTGAACAAGCTCCATAATCCCCTCTAGACCTCACCTTTAGGCCGGCCACTTTATGGGCTCACAATGGGCTTTCCCATTGTTGGTCCACTCTAAAAACGCTAAGTCTAACTTAGTATTTAATGGCCCGTTATAGATCCCGAGTTACGTAGTCGTTTATATATTGTAAATACGATAATTACAATCTATAAAATGATGTCTCTGTGTATAAGTGTGTGACCCCATAGTCTCACATATGTCTAGCCATATAATTATTAATTATGACACGAGCATACTCCAACAGTACGAACCTGTGTTGTATCATACGAGGACTTGAGAAGTCGAGAGATGTTGAATGTATGTTGAGATAAGATAAGATTACAAGTAACTTGTACATTTTACGTTATGTATCAAGTTACATGTTTGTCATCACTCAAAACAAACGAGACTTCTTGCACAAGCAATCTCCCCAACGAGACTGCTTGCACTAACACTATTAACCAAAACAAACAACATCAAACCACAACTATCTAAAACCCATCTCCTCAACTAATTATTTTCCGGCGGTAGTAAATGTTTTCGGACGCGAAATAACCTTTTCCGACGACAGCTGCTGCGACGCTAAGTTTTCTGGCGAAATAACGGCGGCACTAACTCTTTGCAGCGAAATAGCGGCGGTGGCAAGCGGCGATAAGGGCGGCTATAACAAAAAATAATAATAATATATATAGATTTATAAAAAAAAAACTATAGATCTACAAATATAATTTGTAGATCTAAAAATAAAATCTATTGATCTATAAAAAATAGCCTAAAAATTTATTAATATACATAAATCTATTAGAAAATTAAAAATACCTCTAAACTTGAAAAAACCATTTCAAGACGGCGGCGGCTGGTCACGGTGGTGGTGTTTCTGTCGTGGTGATGTTCGGTGGTGTTGTTGTTCCGGTGGTGTTGTAGTTTCATGGTGGTGGGGTTCGGTGGTGGTGGTGGGATTTCATGGTGGTAGGGTTTTGGTTGTGGTGGTGATTTGTGTGTGTGTGTGTCTTTTGGTGTAATGTTTTTTTGTATGTTGATTTTTTTAAGTTATAGTAAATGGGATCGGTGAGTGAGAGTTTGTGTCAATCCAAGCCAAAGTCAAAGAAACCTTTTAAACATAAAACAAGAAATAACATAATTAGTCCTTGGACTATAATTCCAAGTTAAGACTACTTTTTAACAAATTTATTTCTAAATCACAAAATATGGTACATATAGTTTTGAAAACTTGACAGGACCAACAGGTTCAACCGGAATTCGGAGTCGCCATCGGTTCGGATAGCCAATAAAAGCCGTTCAAAAACGAAACAGAGGACCAGTCGGAACCTGTAAAAACGGGTGAACTAGGTCGGACTGAGACCATTTTTTATTCTCCGGTTAATCAGTTCGTCACTGTAATTTTGTTAGCGCCTAAATTTTAATCACAGGGTACCCGCCGCTGCAACGCGCGGGTACCCTTCTAGTTTGGCCTAATATACCAAAAAAACTAGAAAAGCTTATATATTTTATAGATTTGTTAATGGGTCATTATAGCTTATCAGGTTTATCGGGTCAACCCGATAACCCGATAACGAACCAATTAAACCATAACCCGACCCTATTAGGTTATCGGGTTTATCGGGTTGACATAGCCAACCCGTTCACGGTCCCTTTGATTTCGAAAGTAATGTAACGGGTGGAAACCAACGAAAATAAAATAAAATAAAAATAAAAAACCTTTTTTTCCTCAAAAACACCCACTTTTATCATACAAGCAACCTACGACACTCCATTTTCTCCCTATTTCATATACTTTCTTATATAATACCATACAAACAACCTTAAACACTCAATTTTCTCCCCATTTGATACACTTGCTATATAAGTTATTCTGACGAAGATCGAGCCAAAAGATTATTACCTTTATACGATTATCATGAACAATTTTTAGCTTAATGAAATGTGTTTGTTTAAAAGCAAATGAAAAAAAAATATGGGACTCACTGGCGTCTATAACAGTTATGGCTTACGTTTATGTTATAGGAGTGTTATAGAGTACATGCTGACATTTTTTTAGAACGGCTGGGTTAGTACAGATATAGTTAGTGAGAGCCTACTCTGAGGCTGCATTAATCGAGGATACACGACAGAAGGAATTGTTATATTTCCAAACTTTACCTTCAACAAGCGTAAATTTTTTCTTTTTTTTTCCCGACCACGAATCCTGTGTATTTCTCGTAAAACTGCGAGTAATAAAAAAATCAAATCGCACCATCTCTGTAATAGGTAAATGCCTCTTTTTCTCCTGAAGTTGTCGGAATTATTCGTAATAAGATATTGGCTACAATTGAAAAGGTTTTATCAATAAAATTTCCATTTATCCGGGATCTAGACATAGGTAGGAATCCATTCTATCATTGTTCTCATTACTTCTCGCGGGAAAATGATCCCACAAGGAAAAGAATTCTACAGTACGAAATAACATAAAAACAGATTCATTATCATTAATCCTTCTATTCAAAAAAATGCACTATTAAAATAGTTCTTTTTTACATTCCAGGAATTGATAAGAACTAAGAAATAAATATGGGAACCGGATTCCATTCCATCTTACTGGAATAGTGAAGAGCCCCTGACCAACTCTTCTAGGCAGATGTTGGCAGTAAACCTTGCACTCTTATGATTTATCCGCGGTGAGTACTTTGCCAAGTCAAATGTTTTGAACAATTATAAAGTGTTTGGCCTAAAGTTTTTTAACATGAAAAATGAAAGTGGAAGTTGACCTATGGCAATAGAGAGAAAAGTAGGTAGAGACTAGAGAGGATCAGATGAATATCAAATCCATGTGTCAACCCTAAATGATCAATGCTTAGTACTCTGATATATTTAGCCAAACATTTTGACTGATTAATTTGATATATCCAAGTTAAGTAAGTCAAAATCGATATATCTATTGAGTTTTTAGTTTTTACTCACATTTTACACAAAACCTTGACCTAAACACACTTTCACCCCTCTCAAAACTATCAAAGCTTGTTCAAATCGGAATCGGCAAAACATTGAGAAACCAACAAAGAGTATTTTGCTACCGCTTTAAGCGGATGCCGCACTATTTTACAAATATGATTGATATGATAATAAGTAAGCATAGCAATAAGAGTAAAGCACATTGCACAATCAAAATAGACTGAGACGGAAGGCAAACTTCACGTCTTCATGGAATTAAATATGCCTTTAGGATATTAAGAAACAATGATATAAATTTCGAAAAACATAATGGAACCATTTTTACTGTTACAACAAGGCATGATACAATGTTGCATAACTAACATTTTTATGGTGCCCGAAACCATAAAATACTAAAAGAATCTAAGAAATATACCTGTTAAAAATTAAAAATAAATAAAAAAATTTGGCACCAAAGATACAACAATGGAGTTTCAATAGCTCCTACCTAGACTAATAATCTTAGCTGTATTCTTTCTCTCCATTATTACTAGAGTTGCCAAATCTCGACGCTGAAAACTTGTGTTGATACCCATCAGAACCCGAAGGTTCAAACTGAAAACCTGAGTCATAATCATTAGCACCATAATTCTCATGGAAACTATTCTTGGATCTATAATTAATACCTTCATCGATCCACCCACCTCTACGCTTGGGTTGAGAGGAAGGTGAGTCTCCATAATCATTAGCACCATAATTCTCATGGAAACTATTCTTGGATCTATAATTAATACCATCACATGGAGGTGGGGTACCCTTGAAATGGTCACCAAGATCTTCATCGATCCACCCACCTCTACGCTTGGGTTGAGAGGAAGGTGAGTCTCCATTTTGTGTCTTTTTCTTTTTACGAGCCTCATCAAGGTCAGAAGGTGCAGATTTAAGCCCTACATGGTCTTTGTCATCTTGTAGTGGACTCTGCTTAAGGCGAGAAGACTTGCTTCTCCTCTTTCGCTTCTAAATCAATTAGTATCGCAAGCAGGTGAACTTAGTTACGATACTAAATATGACAGGATAGACTAAAATTTACCAGAGATGGCAAAATGGGTCGGTTGACAGGTTGTGAATTTTTTTAGCACCAGCAAAAACAGGTTGGGTTAACCCACAAATACATTTTTTTTTAATTAACCACTTTGATCCATTTCGGTTTCATTTGTGTAGATTAATCTAAATATTTGCATGTACGAGATAAACATAACCCAAATTAACCCATTATAAGTGAAATAAAGTAAAAAATGCCACCTCTATAAAGTTACTGTTGCAAATTAAGTCATTTTTTATTACCTTAACAAATTTTGGACATTTACATGCCTTATGGCCATCCTCTCCACATTTGCAGCAAGTATTAGGTGTATTAGGTGACCCTGTGTTCGTCGTCTCTGAATGTGCACTTGCAGTTACACTTGCACATTCCTGTAAAAAAAACCGCGTCTTAGTAAAACTGAAGATAATGTGTAATTCGACTATGAGCAAATGAACTTAAAATATACAGGCAAAGATCCAACAGATATAACCAAGCACCAGAAAACATACCCAACCGCTATGGCCCAACAGACCACATCTGTAACAAGAAACCTCACTTGGACCTTCACCATAGTTGGCACAACAAAGATGACCAAAACATTTGCAAATGTAACATGGTATTTCCTGAAGAAAGCATTAATAGACGCAAGTTAGAATAGCAAAAAAGTATTAATGTAATTAACTGGATAAAACAACCCTTTCCCTGCCAAATAAGTGAAACTGATATGAACAGACGATAAGAGTTGTAAATCCAAGTGGAAAATGAAATAATGTCACTCACATAAAGCCTAACCTCAAACAGGAACATAAATAATTAACTGGAGTGAAGAGCAAGTGCGTTTACTGTTTAATGTATGAATATAAAAAAGTAGATGAGATTGACCTTGAGGTCATCCTGGGAGTAAACAGTCCTGCATGTGAACATGTCATGCCCAGAATCGCCACATCTTAAACAGAAGTTAGTTTTTTGAGATCCTTCTTTGGATTTGTCTGGGCAGTTTTTTGCACGATGACCGCCTTTTTTGCAGATAAAACAACCCTTTCCCTGCCAAATAAGTGAAACTGATATGAACAGACGATAAGAGTTGTAAATCCAAGTGGAAAATGAAATAATGTCACTCACATAAAGCCTAACCTCAAACAGGAACAAAAGGGTCCGAAACCCCAGTGTAATTTAGAAACTCGACACAAATTAAGAATAAATGTAAAATTATTACATAAATGAAAAGTAATGCTAAAATTCGACTCTTAAGGTATCTGCCTAAGCATCACTTAGATTCCCATTAGAAGTTGTGGGCATTAGGAGGTCCCTTTGTTACTTCCTTCTTAGCGTTTTTCGCAGCATTTTCATATTGTTTCTTTATTCTTAGGGACTATAGGCAATATATATAAACCTTGCATTTTCATTGAGGAATGGAAGATAACAGTAGAAAAGTTTAGGATATAATGAATGCATAAATGAGTGAATTAGGTTGGAAAGTTAATAACTTGCAGATTTCTAATATCCTATCAATATACAGAGTCACACATACAATGAGTGAATTATGTCTACAGTATCCAGAATATAGCTCCGCCTAACTAAAAGGGAACAGATACTCATTTTAAGATACCCACGCTAATTTGGAATAGAGACTTAGAATTCAAAGAACAAGAATGACCAGCGGCAATATATAGTAAAACAATCCCAAGACCAAACACATAAACATATAACTAAGATAGCATTCCCTGTTTCCTTACTCCTCCAGTCTTAACGTATATTTATTCTTATATGAAGCGTGAGTGTCTATCAAATCTACGCTACTCGCTTGAAATTTCAGAATAAGAAACTGTATGTCAAAATATTGGAACCTGTGAATTCTGGTTCCGGCAGGTACATTTCCTTTGTCACGGGGTGACTGTACAAGGCATCAAGTATGCATCTATCGTATTCAGATTACATTCAGGTTTATCATATTCAGGAGTTATATGGGTAACAATTAAATTTTTTATACAACTTTTGCAAATTATACAATACAAACATTTAAAAACTTGCAATTTCATTTACAAATACTGTTTACTCATTTGCTATCTCTTCAGAATTCAGATTATCTTTTAAATTATAATGCGAAAATTTAATCAACAATTTATCGTTCACTTTTATATGACGACACTTTGTTTACAATAGTTTGGAGGATCAAACTGGTAGAGAGTTTTGTTATTACGTTTTGGTAAATGTTAACAGCTGGAAAGATTGTAATATACAAAATTCTTGTTAAAGCTTCACTTTATATTGAATGGCACACAATCCATTGCTTAGCATTTTTGTAGCCGAAATATTAGAAAGATGAAATAAAAAGATACAACCAAAAAAGGCGAATATCCTAGTCGTAAATCCTAACCTGCTTACAGTGTTTTCCATTATGCTCCAAACTGCCGCATACATAGCAAGGCTTCGTGCGTTTAGAAGCTGTACAGTTAGTAACTGAATGACCAGCATCACCACAATTATAGCACTTTGACCAATTGCTATCCGGAGGATCAAAATACCTAGGTCCCCGCTGGATATTACTAAATTATTAAACTACTAGTCATAAATCAACATTAGAGTTCCAACCAAATTCCAAAATTTATTCAACTTACAAGAAGCTTCCGTAAAACAGTGTTATCAGATTTTTCTACAGGACCAACTTCCAAAATTGGTTCAGTCTCTTTTAACTCACCGTTCTCCTCTTTTCTTTTAACATCTTCAACCTGAATTATAAACAAGCGAAATGTTAAAGTGACTAAGAATTGTTGGCAACCTGAATGGATTTTATCTTATTAACCAAATAAACTGTTTTGTGTTATTGTGATTATTTTCTTGTTTATTTTCATCTATTTTAAATAACAGAAAACATTCAGCTCTGCTATTAAAGAAATGTTGAATATGCTTCAAAAGTGAATATTCTGATTTAAAAGATGCCAAATAACCAGCTTCCTATTGTTTGGATAAAAAAATGATTCTCATTCCCATTTTCAAATTATTATGGATAAAATGACAAATGCAAGCTTACTTTAACTAAGGGTGTTTGGGATTACGTTTTGAAGTACGTTATTATATATTTATATATCATTGCGTTGCAAATCCCAGATAACCAGAAAATAGTGTTTCGCATATAAATTGAAAAAAGTGATCATCTCCATTTTTATATACACAAAACGACAGTTACGCAAATCCCACACACCCTCGGTATTACCATCTGATCCTAATTCTCATTCTTTACAAGTTTACATTGCAATATATAAAAATGCACAACCAAATACCCCCAAATTCAAACACAGCAAACCAGGAATCCAATAATATTAAAAAAAGATATATATTAATATCCCAACATCAAACTAAATCACAAATCACAAAAGCACATACATAAGCATCTTAATACAGTAATATCAGAAAAATATAACATATATCATACATTTTGGTTGTTACAAACTGATATTAACTTACAAGTGGATCCCGTAAAACAGCGTTATCAGAACCTCTCCCGAGAGCTACTTCGAAAATTGCGTCAGTCTCTTTTAATTTACCATTCTCTTTTCGTTTCGCATCTTCTACCTAATGAAATCAAAAAATGTTAGCCCAACTTACCATACAACTAATTGTGAAGAAAGGAGATGTTAAAGTGTGCTTGAAATTGTTGTGCGCAGTTCAATTTTCATTATAATTTATTAATTTGTGGTTTTAAATGTTTGTGAATAGGGATCCATGTTGAAATTAAAAATCCAAGCAAACACAATAACAATACCAACGAAAACATAAACTAGGCAACATGTAGCGTGAGTAATTGTGCTATGTCCACGGCAAGTTTACAATGACATATGAGACAGATATATAGGGATAAAAACCATGATTTAGAAACTGTCTAAAACCATACATTAAACCCCCGGGATTTCGATCAACTCAACAATTCATCAAATGAACACTTCCAAACAGCCAAACGCAGAGCAACAATAAACTGTACCATGTGCATTACGTTATTTGTTTTCGTAATTTCCATACATTTTACATAACATGAATCTCATTGTGCCTAAAAAGAAATCATAAAATGAATCTCACTCCAATTTTCAGATTTTCGACAACAATCGTAAAGTAGTTTCACAATGCACATCCAAACACCCCTAAATCCAAACACAACAAATCAAGAATCCACCAAAAACCCAAATTTATAAAACCCCAACATCAAATTAAACCCCAAAAACACAAAAAGATCAAAACTTTACAATAAAATCAAATCCCTTACATCATTTTGTGCTGACATCATCATTGTCTTTACATCTGATTCGATGCTTTCAGATTCCAATGAAGAAGATGAAATATTACTATCAGATTCATCATCACTGCTGATTATATGAATTGGGTTTTTGATATCTGACATTTTTTTATTAAAAACACATGGGGTTTGATTGTAAACCCTAATTTCACCGTTGACTATTTTTGGAGAGTCATGGTTCAATGGGTTGTCAAAGATAATTCAATTTTCAATCTTTTTTTTTTTTTTTTTTAGTTTTTTTTTACTATTAATTGTTTAGTACCACTAATCTTTTAATGGGTTTGAATCCCCACAACACCAGCGCGTGGGCCGGTTAAGACAGACGTATGTGGTAGATGAGGGTCTGCCTTTGTGGCGGGTACGACTCTCTAAACCAAAAATTGAAAGTCGCCTTCCAAAAAAAAAAATATTTTCAATGGGTTGTTATTGGTACTCGACAATAAGAGAATAGGGTTTGGTAACTCGGGTTAAAGTTTCATCCAGTATCACGTCAGCTACATCAGCTTTAACATTTTAACCTTAACTAAAATAAAAAAACACCCTTTAACATAACTTAACTTTAACTCAACATTTTGGGCCCCACTTTTATCATAACTCAACTAAAAAAATATGAGTTAAGCCTTAACGCAGCGGGCGGTACGGTAACTCAAGCTTAACTCCAAAAAAAAAAAAAAAAAAAAAAAAAAAAAAAAAAAAAAAAAAAAAAAAAAACCTTAACGCACATTAGGGGGTTAACGTGCCCCTTAACGCAAGACCTTAACTCACATGAGCGGTATGGTAACTTAAGCCTTATACCGAGTGCTCTAAATACAAAAAAGTACAACACGGTATCCACCTTTTTTGACCCTCTGTTTGTACAACAAAATTTTTAACTGTTAAACTTTATATCTTTTTGTTCCTCACTTTCCATTTTACACTTTTATAATATATATATATATATATATATATATATAATATATATATATATATATATATATATATATATATATATATATATATATATATATATATTAGGGTCCCTTTCTTACGAGAACCATGTTATCTACAAGAACTGCGAGAACCACCTTTTTACAACTAATAATACACAATGTACATCATTTAATGCTCCATATGATTTTGTTATTTTTATTTAATTCAAAAGGGCATATTAGTAAAAGACATTTTCATATTATTTTTGTTTTTTTATATAATTTCCGTTTTTTTTTAAATCTTAAGATTCGGATTTTTTTTTATTTATTATTTTTTATTTATTTATTTTTTTTTTTTATGGTAACATGTTTTCAAATAGTCATGGTGCATACATGTTTTTTATACCTAATCATTAGTTATTTTAAAATCTCATGGTGCAAGCATGTTTTTTTTCCCCAAATAATCAAGGTGCATACATGTTTTCAGTTAGTCCAAAGTGCATATATGTTTTTTTTCCCCTTTCAAGGTGCATATAGCTTTTTTAATATAATGAAATTTATAACAAACCAAGAACATAAATGTTATATACAAACTTCGATATCGATTGAAATACAATTAAAATACAAATTTCTAAAAGCATAAATACATGAATCTAATCGATCTATACATGTGAGCACTAATAATATTCAACACAAATGAACATATGCGCACGAGTAGCCGTCAACATTTTTTCAAAAGTCGGACATACATGCACACTTGTAGCCGTGAGCATTCTTGTAATTACACCTGATACAAAGAAAAGTACAAAAATTAGCAACCATAATATTATTAAAAATTATACATGTACATGAGTATATGTATGTTTTAGGAAACATACTTGTTTGGCAAACACAAAACATATATGTTTTATACGTAAACATATAATCCAAACATAAAACACATATGTTCTATAATCCAAACGCAAAACATATATGTTTTATACGTAAACATATATGTTTTTTTATAAAACACATATGTTTTTTTTATAAAACACATATGTTTTAGCTACATTTTGCATTTTGCATCATTTTGCATCACAGACATGACCTCTAACTAACATGTGATTTCAATAGCTAAACAAATTTCAAAACAAGCCTCCTATCAGAACAAGTATATATGGAAATAACATATATTCTCACACGCAAACACATTATACAATTCAACATCGCATAACTTAAACAAACACAATCCCACTACATTATACAGCTACAAATCTAACTACCACATTTTCACACATACGCTAACCTATAAGATACAATCGCTAACTAGCTAGGGCAATGCAATACTGAAACAACTGACAATGCACTCCTGTTATACCAGAACCTATGCATCTAACCAACATATTTCCACCCACACAACTCCGATACATACACTCCATGCCGCCTAATTTGATTGTCATACTGATAGAATCTCCAACTAACCATACAAAAAAAGCAACTAAACAATCAGCCACATATACTCCTACTACCGCAACAATTACACCTCTAACAAATACATTTGCACACACGATCCTACAACATAACAAATTACTCAACTAACAAATATATTATCACACACCTTTTAGACTATTTAAAAAATACAAAATTTAATTAGCTGGCCACATAATCCAACTAGCTATTACTACTTCAAGTCTCCTATCAGAACACATATGTTTTAGCTACATAAAACACATATGTTTTAGCTACATTATAAAATGAGAAACGCAGATCTAGAACCATGGCAAACAAGTATGCGTATGTAGACAACAACAACCCCAATATCACAAACGTATGGTTTTACCCTTGACCACCAGAACTTCCAGTTTCAAAATAGAAGACAAATAAAACAACCGCTTCCCAAACTCCATACCAGACCAAATAAATCCATGATTACGAGACAAATAAAACAACCCACTTAAACATGGTTCACAGCAACTATAGGGTAGAATCAAAAATTTTGATTTTTTAATCCTTTTTCATTGATCCATTTTACACATATATATTTTTTATTTAGATCTTGATTATCGAAGTGTGAAAATGAAAATCATAAATGTTTTGATTAATCCTTTTTCAACTTTTTGTAAGAAAAAAAATTAAAAAATCAAACATACCTATAATAGTGGTGAGAGGCGACAGTTTTTGGGTGAGGGAGAAGACGAACCATCACAGGCGGTGACGGATCTAGACGGATCTTGGTGGCGGTTGGTAGCGGTGACGGTTTTTTTAGAGAGAGAATTTGGGGGCGGCGGTTTTTTTAGAGAGATATTGAATATGTTTTAGTGTGTGTGAGATACCAGATCCTACATTCTTGATGATAAATGAGAGATTAAAATTGTTTTTGAAAAGACTATAATAACCTTTTACTCATTCTCAGATTTTCCCCTATTTTTATTTAATTACAAGAGTGCCACAATCATTTTTAACCATTGATCAACTCATCTAATGGCTAAAAAGTGGTTTTCGCAGTTCTTGCAGTTAAAATGGTTCTCGTTTGAAAGTTACACTATATATATATATATATAGGGCCGTACTTGTAGTTTTTGGAAAGTCTTTATAATCTATCCCTTTATCTATCTGAAAACAAACTGTCACTCTTTTTTGTGTAAAAATTTGGTGATAACTTTATTTTATACTTAACTGAAAATTAAAGGCCTTGCGTGGTTAGTTATTACGATGCATGAAATTGCATAACCTTGTGTGGTTGGCCATTACAGCGGCACTAACACCACGCGAAATTGCATAACCTTGTGTGGTTGGCCATTACAGCGGCACTAACACCACGCGTGGTTGGTTTGTTTTGTGTGATTTAGTCCTTTGGATCACCAAACGAAATAATGATTATAAAATCTCAACAGTCAGAAAATAAAATTAGTCGTATGGTAGTTTGTTAAAAGAGGTCGTTTGTTTTAAATATTTTATATCTATACTATATATAAAGTTGAAACATAAAAAGGAAATGTTCAAAAAAACATATGTTTCAAAAGGAAACTATTAATCCACGTCGAAAATCGGGTTGACCCGGGATACTTCATTCCCGGCGGGTTGACCCAGTTTAATTTGACTCGTCAGGTTGACCCGGTTTAACTTGACCCATTTTTTGACCGAAACGGTTCAACCGGTTGAACCACCCGGGTCGAACAAGGTTTCAATACATTATGTTTAATCGCCAAATCTTCAAACTTTTATTATTTTTCATTTATAACCCATAAACTTTTTTTATCAATAAAACTATATGTCTATATGAAATCTCGTTGCTATGCACGGGTACTCGTGCACTTTTCTTATAAAACCCAATACACATTTACTTTTAATTTTTTCACACTTTCAAAATTAATCTTTCTAGTTATCCAAACTCCCAAATAAGTTTTCTTCCTCAAAAAATTGGATTCCCTAGTAATAGTGGAGGAAGAAGTTACAAGTATTGCGCAAAAGGTATTCAAGTATTAAGTGGGAAGTATTTAAAAACTCGACTTAGGCTATGTTTGGCAAAAGTAGCTGTGAGCAGTAGCAGTGAGCAGTAATAGTGAGCTGTGAGCAGTAGTTGTGAGCTGTAGCCACAGCTCACTCTTCATCGCTCACAGCTTCTTAAATAAGCATTGGAAAATGAGCTTTCCTAAAAAATAGCAAAGCTCACCGCTCTTTTGCCAAACGAACACTAAAAATCAAAAAGCTCGTTGCTCACCGCTCATCGTCTCAAAAAGCTCCAAAAAGCTATGCGCCAAACATAGTCTTACATTAATAATTTGTTTATTTAAGTTTTTAGCACGTGTTAGTTTTTTCAACAAAAATGAAAAATAATTAATTTGTTGGTTGTTTATGTTAGTCGATAGTTGTGTTTGGTATATTGGGCTCAAGCCCGAATTATAGAATAGGCCATTTGCTATATATTGTATGACCGAACATTTGTTATGCAAGAATTACACACGTTGTTACATGGTATCAGCCACCATCGATCCCTAAACCCTAAAACCACATCTGCCGATCCAAAAAAATCCATTCCCAAACCCTCATAACACGTCTGGTTACTTTTCTTGGCAACTTGTTCTTTGGTTAACAAGTCGGAATTTATTGGTGATTTGTGCTTAGGTTCACAAATCCTCATCGGTTAATTGTTGTTCATGCTTTGGTTCATGATTACTGTTCGTGCTTTGGTTCACGATTACTATTCCATCGGTTACTGTTTCTTCGACTCTCTTTTATAAGTCTCTTGTTCCATCACTTTACTATATATAAACCCTAACTAAACCATACCTTAACCCTAATCACCATGACCGGATCTCCACCACCCCCTTGTTATCCTTCTCTCGGATAAACTGTCCACTGTTACTCATCACCATGTACTCACTCGATGTATGTGGCTGTTTCGCCATAAGTATTTAGCATATAACACCCTTAGTCGTTACAAGGCTCGTCTTGTAGCTAATGGTAGTACACAGGTACCGGGTATTGATGTTAATGAGACTTTTAGTCAAGTTTTCAAACCGGGTACTATTCGGACCATTCTTAGTTTGGCTATTTCTCGACATTGGCATATTCATCAACTTGATGTCAAGAATGCTGTAACAACCAGTAATTTTCCTGACGTATTCTTATACGAGATTAACTCTGTTTTCTTATACGGATCTTTTCTGAACTCATTTGGTTCAAAAACGTGAAGTTATCTCGCGAAACGTGGAACTTGTACACAACGCGTACTGGCACAATCGACGATTTGAATTGATTATTTTATTATTTTTGAAAAACGAGGCGTATGAATAGTCATTTTTATTGGAAAAATTATTCTGAGCGCAATGGCGTAAATCTCGAGTCTTAAATCGATCGTTTGCTAGCCGAAATGAGCCCCGAGCCTCATTACGTGAAAGATTACAAAAATTATAATAGTGGTCCCTGAACTAAAGATTTACCGCTGCCCCTAGACTTTAGTTATTGGCAATTTGAGTCCCTAGGGTTTTGCATAACATTTACCAGCCTATATAAACATCCTTATACCCATTATAGGGTTAATTCTCTCTTCCCCCTCCTCCAAAAATCCGGCAGCCACACCCCATCTCCGGCCACCTCCGGCCACCCCTCACCGCCCCTCCTCTTCCCACACCGCCACCACCAAACTTCATCTCTTAAACCCCTTGTTTCATTTCTCCACAACACGCGCCCAAGAACACCTCCCACCACCACAACGCGCCACCACCACGTATTGGTCAAGATTAGTATAGATCCGAGAAGTTTGAAGGTGGTTAGATTGAGTGGTTGTTCACTGTTGGTTCGAGAACGCCACTACGGTCACCACTCCGCCACTACCATCCTTTCCCCCTCCTCTCTCTCTCTCTTTCTCGACATGGTAAAATCGAGAAAACGTTAGTTATTTATCGTTTTTTTTATGAAACCGAATATATATTTTTGATGTGTTAAAGTTTCGTGGATTTAAAACTGTTTTTCGAAATAAGGTTATTAATTCGTGACTTGAAAACCGGATATAAATGTGTTTGGAACTGAACTCGTGTGGTATCAAATCGTGTTGGTGGTGTTTATTTGATTGGTTATGTTGTCGAGTTTGGAGATGGATTTTTTTATTTTTTTTAAGATTGAATGTGTTAATTTGTTTGAAGTATGGTTGTTTTTGCTTCGGTGAGCACCGAGAGGGTGTTTGGTTAGTCACGGGTCCGGGTCGGTTATTGCTTCTGTCTTGGATTAGCTTATCATTTTTGAATTATCAATATTTCGTGGTTTATTGCGACTTCTGAGTTAGGAGCTTAATTGGTTTAAGTTTGTTTTGGCATTGAGCTTATCATAGTAGGCCTTTTCTTTTGCTATCGGTTTAACGAGGTACCCACATAGGGTGTGCTCGTTTGGCTTAATTCCTGGTTCCATCCGCAACCCGACTAGGGTACATTCTTGGCGCGGTTAACAGCAGTAAACACCAAGGGGTGTTAGTCTTGTGTTAATGTTGTATTGGCGTTTATTTTCTTTTGACTTCAGCCGATACGGGTGCGTTTGTGTTAACAGTACTAACAAGGTGCGTTTGGTATTAAATCTGGGCCGAAGCCCATCAATTTAAAATGGATTTTTTTGTGTTAAAAAAATTATTATTGCTTTTAAATAAAGTTTAACATATTCGGTTATTTATAAATATTGATCCTTGAACTAATGTATACGTTTTATTTTTACTTTGGTGATATTGGTACGTTTCGGTTAATTGTGGATTGACATTCTGGGACTTGATCATTGATACGAGACTATATAAATACTTAATGGACAACTGAATATCGGATTATGATTTGGATTATATGGATCGTTATTGGATTTACGATGTTAGGCATTGGACTTATTGGACATTTTGGGACTCGAGACAGTATAATATATTAGATTCAAAATGAATTTAATATATTAGACACGAAACGGACACAAAATCTTCAATAAACCCAAAACTAATAATTACGCGAATGATAACGAAACATAAAACTTATAAAATATTGTAATTACAGATTTGGTTAATTAAAGTCACAAAGACTTGAGAAAACTGATTTTATTAGTTAAACTTATTTCCATTTATAAGACGTTTATGTTTTATACAAATTATTTGGGTTATCGAGGTAAATACCGAAACGTACAAACTGATTTATTTTATTTGAGGTGTTTATTTGTCGTTAACTTCTAGATTAGTCTTCTTTGGTTTGAGTTCTCGTCAGTATTCTCTCGATTATGTCGATGTCTATTTGACCGGATCTAAACACACACGTTGTGTTGGGGATACTTTGAGTATATACTTGATAGCACGCAGAATTTACTACCAAGTACTTAAAAGAATATGTGTTTGGTGATTGTGTAATTGTATGAATGTAACAGTAATAATAAACAAGACAATTGTATAAACCAAACACTTTGCTTTCACTATATTGAACGATTAAACGTGAAGCTCTTAACAATGCTTGTACGTATAGGATGTATGAATATCGATTAGGTATATAAAACCCTAACTGAGGATCTCTTTTTATAGCACAAAGAGTCCTTTACAAGTAAACTATATTCTATACAAATAAGATATACATCATATCCATTCCATATTTATCTTCACACGGTTTCACCTTGATCTCTTAAGCAGTCCTAACTTTTCCTCATCAGCAGTACTAACTGTTCTTGTATTCTTCTCTTTATCAGCAGTACTAACTGTTCTTGTATTCTTCAAAAGTACTAACTGCTTAATTTTAATTCCCAACAATCCTCCCCTAAACTTATGATTTCTATGCAAATCAACAAGTTTCTTGAATTAAACTTCTGCTTATGTTGATGGGGTAGATTCTTTCAATCACTTATCTTTAAACTCAAAACACTTGGGAATTTTCTTCACATATCGTATTCTTTTTGGTCAACTCTTCAAAAATTACCATAAATAGATTTATTCCTATAAGGAATTAATTCCAAATACCAACCCAAAGAATTTACTTCATTATACCAACCCTGCATTTAATTACTTTAATACTCCATTGGTTCTATAAAAAGCCTTAAATTCTCAATACTATCACCATCACACACATCAACCTTCAAATCACAACTATCAAACCCAATGAGTTCTTCCAATCCAAACATTGTTGAGATCTCATCAGATTCATCTTCAGATTCAGAAAGTGATGGATGGAGATCTTACTTTCCACCGGACTACACTAATCTGACTATCAGAAACCCATCTCCAAAAGCTCAAGAAGTATCTTCTGACGATGACCTTTTAATATCCTCTGATGATGATGATCAACAAGCACTTCCACTATCAGTTGTATTGACAATAGAGATAGAGAAAGCTGTGGCAAAAATGAGTAAAGTTCAAGTGCCCGAAAAACATCAACCACTTCCACTTCCAAGACCTGAGAAACAAGTTTTGGGACTTCCTAGTTGGAAAGTGTGGAACTCAATCAATGGCAAAGGAGTTCACAAATCCATGCCAGACTTCAAGGACAAAGGCAAAAGGAAGATTGAGTAGCGGTTATGTGTTAGATTGGTTTAGGTTTGTGTGTTGGTAGTTGATTGGTTTGTGATGTTAGGAGTCGGTTGGTTTTGTTGGTTTTTCTTATGTAATGAATCCACCTCTGTAATGAATAAATGTTATGCACCTGTTTATATTTATCTCTGACTCTTAATTCCTCCCCTGAATTTCATAATCATCTTTAACAGCAACTAGAACAAACTTTATTCCTCCCCTGTTTGGAAGAATCTTCACCATCAGATGAACTAGAACATATGACATCCAAGCTCAGCATCCAATATGACAATTTGTACAAGTTACCATCAATTCAGTTGTTTTAGTTTCAAACTGCTCTCAACACTTCCAGATGTGTTACCTTCTGAGAGAGGTGTATCACAGAGCATAAACTCAGTAGGAACTAAGTTTGAACAATCAGTACAAACTGTCAACCCCAGCAGTACAAACTGTTAGCAAAAAGTTTTCAGAGATAAAATCAAGTTGTAAGTTTAATGTGGATTTGAAAACATTTTTGTCCACTTATAGTTTTTAGCAAACTATCAGCTATGAACGGATTTGACATGTCTTTACCAATAGCCGTTTGCTATGGACTAGCCAACTCTTCACACTTAGAATTGGTGAGTTGATAACCAACCAGTTTTTGGTAAACTGTCAACCATAAACGGATTTGAGTAGTCTTTACCAGAAACCGTTTGATCTGGACTAGTTGATTCTTATGTTGGTTAGACATGGTGAATCAATTACCATTTGTTGTGTGACAAGCATACACACTTGACAATCCAAACCACCATACTTTCCAAAGCACAATCTAAAGCAAAAAGCTTTTCTTAACCTGAAATGTTAGTCCAAAAGCAAAGAAAACACAATACATAATATTCTCTTTTAACAGTTATCACAATTTGACTAACAGTACCAAAAATTACCAAGCAGTACTAACTATACAAATAGCACAACTAGCAGTACAAAAACCAAAAACATTTAGACATTAATCTTTTGAAGGATTAAGCATTCCAATACCTGTTACCAAGTACTGAAATCTGCTTACATCAAAACCTTTTGTTAAGAGATCAGCAAAGTTGTCATCAGTGTGTATTTTAACAACTTGTATTAACTTCTTTTCAGCACAGTCTCTTATAAAATGATGTCTAATTTCAATATGTTTAGTTTTTGAATGTTGAACTGGATTCTTAATGATACACATTGTACTGCTATTGTCTATATGTATAATTGTGTTTAAGAAATTGTACCCATAATCAAGCATCTGGCTTTTGCTGTACTTGAAGACCTAGAAAGAAGGTAAGCTCTCCCATAGAACTCATCTGAAATTGGTCTTTCATCAGCTTTTCAAACTCCTTACACATCTGTTTCTTTGTAGAACCAAAAATGATGTCATCTACATAGACTTGTACCAGTAGAATATCACCCTTGTTCTTTTTAATAAAGAGAGTTTGATCAATTTTCCCTCTATGAAACCCATTCTTCAGAAGATATTTAGCAAGAGTCTCATACCAAGCTCTTGGAGCCTGATGCAGTCCATATAGAGCTTTCACCACTTTATAAACCTTGTCTGGATGCTCTGGGTCTAAAAAACCTGGAGGTTGTGAAACATAGACCTCCTCATCAATAGTACCATACAGAAAGGCACTTTTCACATCCATTTGATAGACCATAAACCCCATAAATGAAGCATAATCAAGAAATAATCTTATTGCTTCAATCCTGGCAACTGGAGCAAAAACTTCCTCATAATCTATACCCTCTTCCTGAGTATAGCCTTGAGCAACCAATCTTGCTTTGTTCTTTATCACAATGCCCCTCTCATCCTTCTTGTTCCTGAATACCCACTTTGTACCAATCACTCTCATTCGCTTTGGTAGATCAACCAGAACCCATACATTCTGAATTTTGAATTGAAGCAGTTCTTCTTGCATAGCTTCAACCCAACTTGATTCTTCTAAAGCCTTTAGCACATTCTTGGGTTCTACCTGAGATAGAAAACATACAAACATACACTTATGCTCATCATCATGATGTTTCTCCTCATATACCACACTGAGAAATCCATGATGATCTGGGTCTTGTATTTGCCTTCTAGTCTTGACTCCAGATTGTACATCTCCTATGATATTGGTAAGTGGATGATTCATATGTACAATAATATGGGGAGTAAAAGGAGCTGCATAGCTGGTAGGCATGTTTTGCAGACCATCTCCAAAGAAATCAAACTCATCAACTTGAGAAGCAGTATCAACTGGTGAATCAAGATGAGGTTGACTTGGTCCAGCAGCATCACTATTTTGCTCAGCAGTTGGAACTTGTGGCTGAGCAGTACTAACTCCATTTGTACTGCTCGTTGGATTTTCAGCTTCTTTACCATTCTGACCACTGGTTTCAGCAACATCTTTCTCTTTATCTACACCACTTGATGAAGGAATATCATCTTTCTTTGTAGAAGACTCATTCACTGGACTTTCTTCCATGACTTGTATGAAAATGAAATCTTCATCTTCCTCCTCTGAACCTGCATCATGGTTAGTATTTGTACCTGTAACAGGCACATAATTCATGGAATCTGAAAGACTGTCAATGTCAAAGATCCAATCTGGACCTACACCTGCAACATTTGGTTTATTCTCCAAAAATTCTATGTGCAGATTTTCTTCTACTTGCTTGGTGCTTGTATTGTACACCCTAAAAGCCTTACTTTGCAGAGAATAACCAACAAAGAAACCTTCCTCGGATTTCCCATCAAACTTTCCTAGTTGGTCTTTGGTATTAAGGATAGTAACATGACAACCAAAAGGTCTCATGAAGCTTAAAGCAGGGGTTCTACCTCTAAGAAGCTCATAAGCAGTCTTATTGTGAGGTTGCACAACTAAAACCCTATTCAATACATAACAAGCAATGCTAACTGCTTCAGCCCAAAATGAAACTGGTAGCTTAGAGTCAGCTAACATTGTCCTAGCAGCCTCTATAAGAGTCCTATTCTTTCTCTCAGCTACACCATTTTGCTGTGGGGTTCTAGCTACACTAAACTCCCTCTTAATACCTTTTTCTCTGCAAAAATCATCCATCACCCTATTTTTGAATTCAGTCCCATTGTCACATCTGATTATTTTAACTTTCTTATCAACTAGGTTTTCTACTTCAACAATGAAGGTCTTAAGGATTTCACTAGTTTCATCCTTAGTTTTCATAAAGAACACCCAAGAAAACCTACTATAATCATCAGTGATAACAAGACAGTATCTCTTAAAGTTCAAGCTATTCATAGAGGTAGGACCAAACAAGTCCATATGCAACATATATAAAGCTTGAGAAATAGAGTTCTGGGTCTTTGGCTTACATGAGGCTCTGTGTTGCTTACCTTTAAGGCAAGAAACACAGGTTTGCTCATTGAGAAAAGTTTTATTTGGTAAACCTCTTACCAACCCATTTTTAGCAATATTGTTAATGGTTTTAAAATTAACATGACCTAGCCTCCTGTGCCACAACATTGATTCTTCCAATGTGGCTTTTGCAACAAGACAAGTAAGTCCAACCTTAGGAACTAGTTTATTCATCTCAACACTGTATGTATTATCCTTTCTAGGGATTTTAAGCAATACTTGACTTTCATCAGGTAGCTTGAAATCAGGAGAAAGAATAAGACAATCAATATCAGTAAATAAAACTTTGTTCTGTTTATCACAAATTTATGATACACTGAAAAGATTGTACTTAAGTTCTGGTACATAATACACATTTTCAAAATCAAGATTACCAGTTTTAATTACCCCTTTACCAGTAATCCTTCCTCCAATACCACCACCAAAGACAACTGGTCCTCCATCCAGAGCAATAAAGTCTGAAAGATATGACATGTTGCCTGTCATATGCCTTGAACATCCACTGTCTGAATATCCTCTATCTTCTTTACCATTTGAAGGATGTTCCTGCACATAAAATAAAGGTGTTAGTTTCTTTTGGGGATCCAAACCATCACTGGTTTGGATCTGCCTTGTGCATCAAGATGAGAAAACTTGTTGGAGGTCTTTGATGCACCATTGGGTTTGGTAGAATTTTTAACCCAATGTGCTGAGGCCTTGACAGCATTGCCCCTTTTTCCCTTAACATTTAAGTGCCTAGCAGTAGGATTTGTTGGTCTAGCAGTTGGAACTGCTGACCTAGCAGTTGGAACTGCTTGTTTAATTTTAGGCACCCACATTTGATTGGTCATTGCTGTTTTCTCATAAAAATGCCTTTTAACTGTTTGTGCATGATTTGAAAATTGTTTTGCACTTGTAACAGTTTGCTTGTTATTAAACCACTTATTTTGACTAGCAGTTGAAACTGTTTTAATGCCAGTCTTTAACATAACAGCTTTGGGTGACATCTTATGATTTGCATTAGGGCTTGTCAATCTAGTTGGACTATTTTGAGTTACCCTAGCATTGTTCCTATTCACCCTTGTATTCCCAGAAACCCTCTTTTTCCATGGGTTAGAATCACAATAAGCAGCCATATGATCAAAGCTTCCACAAACAAAGCACACTTTTCTAATCATGGCAAACTTATCATCCAATTTCTTAGATTTTGAGTGATTCCAGTTCCTATGACCACCCTCAGAACTTGGTGATCTGTTCTTAGTCCTATACATCTCAGCATATCGAACACTTTTCCTAACTGGTTTTATGTTTTCAGTCTTAACCACTTTAGGAGCATGTTTAACTTCTACCTTAACAACATTAGGTTTGTCCTTAACCTCTACATCTTCATCATCAGATGTCCAATCCTCAATAGTTGGTGCATCTGAGTTCCTATCAAAGGACATCTTTTCCTCAGAAAGAGATTTATCACTGGCACTCACAAAAGAATCTTTTGCCTTAACAAATTTAACAGGATTCTCACTAATCTTAACACCATATCCAGGAAAATCCATATCCTTAAACTCTTCTAAACCTGTATGAGCTAAATCAATCCCTGGTGGAGCAAATATTCCTCTAAAAGTGGGTGCAACTGACTTATAACCTAAACCAGATTTAGCTTTATTAAGTATTTGACTCTCTACAATCTTCTTAACTCCGTTTGAAGTATATTCAAGAGTATCTACACTTAACTGGATGTTTTCTTTTTCCTTTTTAAGCTTCTCTAGTTCATATACAAGTCCACTCATTTTATTATCTTTTATTTGCAAATCCCTCTTTAAAACACCTATCTCATCAGAAAAGTTTGACTCATTCTGTTTATAAAACACAATTTGTTCTTCCAAAATAGCTAATCCTCTTTTATGATTTGTCAGACTAGAATTTACTTGATTAAATTCTACTCTAAGATCATCATACTGTTTCTTAACATTTTCATAATCTTTTAAAGCACGACAAGAGTTTGAGCATTTTTGAAGTATATGTACCTCAGAATCTGAGAAAGCCATCAAACCCAAGTTAGCTGGTTCCTCTTCTTCCTCCATGAAGCTCCAATCAAATCCAGCTCCATCTACAGCTACCATAGCCTTGGAAGAAGGCTCTTCAACATTAACTGTTCTCCTTGTTCCTTGCTGATTCTTAAACCCTTAACCCTGGTTGCTTTGTTGTCTTGGACCTCTACATTCCCTGGCAAAGTGCCCCATCTTGTGACAATTAAAGCATTCCACCTTAGACTTATCATACCCAGCAACATCTCTTCCATTGAAGGTAATCTTATTCCCAGTCCTTTGGTAATACTTCTTAGCCCTGATGCTTATAAAAGCCAACTGCCACTTTAAATCCATAGCTTCCAAATCATCTTCAGCAATTTGAAGAAGATCTTCATTAAAGATCTTAGACCCACCACACTGTTCTGACACAAATGCATATATGGTCTCTTCAGTCAATCCAGCAGTACTAGTTTTTACACTAGCAGTGCTAATTGTTGGTTTAGCAGTACCAACTGCTTCTTCATCTTCATGATTCGAACTGTTTGAAGAAGATACAAAAGCCATATTCCCTGAACTAGAATTGGTGTTACCATTCTTCTTCACCTTCTGCTCAACAATCTTAAGATTGTTGTAAAGCTCATTCATTGTCATTTTCTCCAACTCTGGTTTATTGCTCCAAACCACAACATATGTGTTCCATTCAGCAGGTAAACTATTTAGAAACTTCATGTTGAGGTCTTCCTGTGGAATCACAATCTTCAACACAGTAAGTTGACTGATGATCTTTTGAAGCCTATTAAAGTTATGGTCCAAAGTTTCATTGCTTGATGCAGTGAAGTTCTCATAACTTTGCTTAAGTAGGGTTTTCTGTGCCTTCTTGGTAGCTTCATTGCCACCAAATCTTTCCACCACTGCTTCAAAAAGAGTTTTAGCAATCTCATAATGGCTAAAATTCAGCACTTGATCATTAGGAATTGCCATTAGTAACAAATTCCTAGCCTTCTGATCATTCTTCTTTTTGATTCTCTCCTCGTTTGTAAATGGCTCAGTGTTAAGCTTTGTGATCTTGGAACCATCAGCACGTGTTTCTTCAACAGCAATTGGTTTGAAGGAATCACCATTGATAATAATATCCCATAATGCATAGTCTTGCACCATGAAATATTGCTCTATTCTGAGCCGCCATAAATCGTATTCATTCTGTTTCAGCATGGGGAGTTTAGCAAGGATTGAGGTTTGAGGTGTCTCCATGTCCATCTTCTTGGTTGCTAGTGAGTAAATACTTCTGGATCTTCTAAACTCAAAGTATCAGAAACCTGGCTCTGATACCACTTGACCGGATCTAAACACACACGTTGTGTTGGGGATACTTTGAGTATATACTTGATAGCACGCAGAATTTACTACCAAGTACTTAGAAGAATATGTGTTTGGTGATTGTGTAATTGTATGAATGTAACAGTAATAATAAACAAGACAATTGTATAAACCAAACACTTTGCTTTCACTATATTGAACGATTAAACGTGAAGCTCTTAACAATGCTTGTACGTATAGGATGTATGAATATCGATTAGGTATATAAAACCCTAACTGAGGATCTCTTTTTATAGCACAAAGAGTTGTTTACAAGTAAACTATATTCTATACAAATAAGATATACATCATATCCATTCCATATTTATCTTCACACGGTTTCACCTTGATCTCTTAAGCAGTCCTAACTTTTCTTCATCAGCAGTACTAACTGTTCTTGTATTCTTCTCTTTATCAGCAGTACTAACTGTTTTTGTATTCTTCAACCGTACTAACTGCTTAATTTTAATTACCAACACTATTCTCTTTGGCGTGAGTTGTATCTAGAGTCTATGTTTTCTTACCACACCACACGAAACGTCGATACTAAGCTTTTGATAAGTTTTGAAACTGAGTAATCCAAGAAAACTACGACACGTTGTCTTTTATAGACTTTATTTTTGTGCGAGACATATTTTGAGATAGTCGTATATGTATTAGGTTGCGCCGATCCTAGACCGTTGTGTACCGTTATGCCTGTACATCTTGGAACTGTCATGACGTATGTCTTGAGACTGTTGTGTATTGCTTCTCGATGCCAGTTGTGTCAGTTGTGATCCTTGCATTGCTGTGGCTAAGGTGAGTTCATGGGCCTTACTTTTACTGGTTTTTAAACTATTTTGGGGGAGAATACATGCTCGTTTTAACTAAACTCAATAACTGTTTATTTGAAATACGCGAACTGTTTACTCAATATTTGACTGTTTGACTGAAATATTTGAATTGGTTAATTGAAGGCGTTATGTGATTAACTGATATGATTGTGAGTTTTCATAGCCTCAAATTTTTACTCTTATTAATGCTTTACTAAACTTGGGGGAGAAAACTTGCAAAACCGTTTTGAATGGACCAACTGTTATTTTATGTTTTCAATATGTTGCTATGCTAGTTGACTATGGTTATTATATACAAGGGCTCTTTGTGCCTAATCATTAACAAGGGCTCTTTGTGCCTATTACCGAAGGCTCCTGTGCCTATAGACATCCGTAGTGTGCACCTATAGGAAACCGTTACTGTATTTGGATACATCCAAGTGTGGGTTTGGTTTGGTTTGGTTGGTTGCGACCTAGTCACGCATAGCATACTTATTACTGATTTTGGTCCACTGTTATTATAAACGTTCTTATTGCGAATTTGGTTTTGGAACGGTGATTTAGGCAGTGTGAGCCTACGTTGGATTTGACTTGTTTGTGAACGATGATTTGAACTCGAAACCCTTTTGGTTCAACTAAACTGTTTTAAACTAAAACCTGTGAACTCACCAGCGTAAGCTGACCCTTTTAGCATGTATTTTCAGGTTTAAGGTGATAGCTTAGTTCTGGAGGCGCTTAGCAAGGGGCATGGTCATAGGCGACTCTGATATATTTATTTGGGACCGCTTCAATCCTTTTATGGGCCTATTTCCGCACTACTTTTTGAACAATGTAAATTTATTACTTTTTGTTAATGAATCTTATTCTAAACGGTTGAGGAAAAACCGTTCTTTGTACCTTGTGTTATGATACCAAATAAGTAGCACCAGTGACATGTATGCTTCCGTTGGACCCAATTTTGGGGGTGTTACAGATTCGTATCAGAGCCTAGGTTATAGAGAACTTGGTTTATTTTCTAAAACCTGGACTATAACCACATTTATGAAAACTTAACCTTATGACCGACACGTGCCTGCCTGCCAAGCTGATGCCTCGCGTATGATTTTGTTTGAGGACATAATTGATGAGACGAGTAACGATATATTTAATGAGATATTCATGATATATTTGACGAGTTGTTTGATGAGATGCTTGATTGCATATTTGTTGATATGTGTAACACCCCAACCCGACAAGGGTAGAGATATCACATTATGGCGACATTTCAAAGCATTCATACATATACACAGCGGAAGCCATAAAACATCATAAATAAATAAGCCAAGTCAACATGACTTGAATCCAATACGAAAGTCTCACAAGATAACGGAATAATTCAAAGGAAATACATAACGAAATGAATCCAAAATCAAAATGTCTAAACAAATGGCAAGACTAGGGTAGGACATCATCTAAGGCAAAAGCATCCAACTAACTCTCATCCCAAGCATAAAATCCATCTCCCAGCTAGATACCTGCCGCACACGAAAAAGAAAACGTACGGCTGAGCTTACAAAGCCCAGTGAACAGATACTTAATACAAAGCAAAGATAATGAAAACGAAATATAATGAGGCATTGGGAGATATCATAAGGTATAATCATACAAAAGAGTAATAAGGAAGTATAGGATAGTTATCTACCACGAGCCCATAAACTCAAAGTCATAATCTCAACATCATAGTCTCAAAGTCATAAGCTCACAATCAGAGGGGATACCTCTCAGGCAACCAGATAATATGAGGGGTGTCCTCATGTATCAACAGGGTGGAGTAGCTAGCTCCCATAAATGTGAAAGGCGTGTAATGCACACAAGCACCAGTCACCTCAAAGTCATACTCAAAGTCATACTCAAATTCATAGTTAAATCCACTAAACAAAACATGCCTAGGATTGCAATCCATACGCCCCCAAACTCAAAGTCAATCTCAAAGTCAAGTAGCCATGGCAGATAATATAAAAGGGACGGTGTGAGAAATCACTCCCCTACACAGGAGTCATGCCAGTGGTGCATCACAGACATGGCCAGGTTACCTTCCTGGCTAGGAAAGGACAAAAATGGCTCGGGTATCAAACTAAGAGTCATGTCTCAAAATCATAGCACAAGGTCATATATCAAAAGGTGCATCTCAAAGTCATATCAAAAGTAGCATCAAAGGTTCATTAAAAGGGAACATAGCAATGGCTTGGGAAATCTTAACTGAATCATAACTCAAAATCAATGTATAAGAATATCAGAACCCTTACTGAAAAAGGGCAGAGTATCTGTACCTTATGACGAAAGCACAAACAGAAACAAACACAGGATATGGGAACAGCTCAAAGTCTCTCCTTCTTCACACCTAAAGGAGTAGAAGGGAATTACAATTCATTCTTAATTACTTGCCTTTCCATTTAAAGTAACTTTCCATTTTTAGCAGGTTTCCATAATTAGTAAGTTTCTATTTTTAGAAAGTCGGAGTACATAACTTAGTTAAATCATTATTGATGGAATTAAGGTATCTTTTATCATATTTACACATTTGGTCCTTAAGGTTTCACAATTTACATTTTATACCCTTATATTCCAAAAGTTACACTTTAAACCTTCAAGTATTCATAGTTACATATTAAACCCTTAATTTATCCATTTTACACAATGATCACTTATTTTATCATATTATACGAATGTATCCTCAAGTATTCATAATTTACATATTAAACCCCTCTAATTAACAAAGTTACCTATTTAGTCCCTAAACTTACAATTTCAATCTTTTATTATTAATAATTACATATTAAGTCATTAAATTACCAAAATTACACATAACTCCCTGAATATAATTTATTACTCATTCCAACCCTAAGTTTCCAGAAATTACATCTTTGGTCCCTCCATTTTATTTATTTTACAATTCGATTCATAATTAACAATAATACATTTTAATCCCTTAAAATATAAAAATGACACTAGACCCCCTCAACTTATATTTTATATACAAGGTACACGACCTAACTTAAGTTCCAGAAATAACCCTTGAGTTTTAAAAGTTACAAAACACACCCAAAACATTTTAACCTAAATCGTATAGCATTTTAAATCCATAAATCCAAACCCTAACACCTCTAACATATTTTTAATCATTACACAATCATTTAACATCATTTATAATCACAAAACAAGCCCTAATTCCCAGATTTCAGACCGCATGGAATTTCTTCTCTTTTTACACGTTTTAAACTAAAACCCGATTAATCCAATAAATCATTTATAATTCGAACAAGCTATGAACAATCATTCCAACACTTTTTCAGATCTTATATCATTATATAGAACGTAAATAAATTACTCATGAAGCCCAGGAAAATCGTATGTTATTTTATAGAGTTCTTATACGTTTTCTTGATTGAATTCCTTAATAATTCATAGACCATGCATGACACGTTCTAATCATTTTATTTGATGTTATAAGATGATAATAGACTCAGAAAAAATAGCAAACCGAATATAGGACGTAGGGATTGGCTATAACAATTTCTTCCTCCTCGGATCTATACGCGACACCAATAATTCACCACAGCTTCACGATCGGTCTACAAACCTTGTAACCATTTTTCGTAGGACATATACAATGTAAGGGACTCAGGAAAAATGATAAATGAATTTTATGAAGGTCGGATTAATTAATACGAATTATACCTTACTTTTGATGCTAGCGATAAGAAATAGCACCACAATCGAATCGTGTGATGAACACTTTCACAATGATTTTTCTAGGACTCCTTGGATGATGATCAACCTCAGAAAAATGCTCTATGATTTTTAGGATGTCGAATGGTGGCTAAGGAATTTTTGTGTGTGTTATTTTAAATCGGCAATTAGGGTTTTGAAGGAAAAATGTGTAGATTGCTTATAATAAGGGAATGTTGAGTCATAGGGGGAGGGATTGACCAGAAAATTCGTGATTATGGTTGGCCAAATCATAGGAATTGATTTATTCCATATTTAACATTTTTACAACATTTTAAATAATCATAAACTTATATATAAATACATTCGGTTCACATAGGGGTATTTTAGTAATTTTTTCACTTGTATAAATGTTAAATGAAGTTTTTAAAATTATTTGGGATCATAACTTATGCATTGCCAGAAGTTTGGGATTTATTTGATACTTTATAAGCTTTTAATTAATTTTTAAACTTGCAGGGGCATTTTGGTCATTTTACATGTTTTTCAAATTTTAGGTGTTACAACTTCTTCCCCTCTAAAAAGAAAAATTTCGTCCCTGAAATTTGCAAAGAGTCAGAAAGGAAACGAACTGAAACATAACGGAGACATACCAGATCAGAATGCAAAATGAGGATAACTAGCTCGAATAGACTCCTCGGTCTCCCAGGTAGCTTCCCGCTCTGGGTGGTTCCGCCAAAGAATCTTAACAAAGGGAATGACTTTACGTCTCATAACTCGCTCTTGGCGATCAAGAATAGCTTCCGGTTCCTCCGGAAGAGACATATCGGGTTGAATCTGCTCAAAAGGATAAGACACCACATGCAGAGGATGGTAATTGTATCCCTTCAGGAGAGATATATGAAAGACGTCGTGAACATGTGATAACTGCGGAGGAAGAGCCAAACGATATGAAACCTCTCCGATGTGATCCAAAATCTCAAACGGTCCGATGAATCAAGGACTGAGCTTGCCCTTAATCCCAAAACGTTTAACTCCTCGGAACGGCGAAACCTTAAGAAATACCCGATCACCAACACAAAACTCCAAGTCACGCCGATGCTTATCAGCGTAACTCTTTTGACGAGCCCTAGCTTCCTTTAACTTCTCCCTAGCAACATCCACTTTCTCAGTAGCGATCTGAACTAACTCCGGACCCTCAATAATGCGTTCACCTACTTCGTTCCAACAAACCGGAGCCCTACATTTCCGACCATATAACATCTCGAAAGGAGCCATACGAATGCTCGCGTGCCAACTGTTATTATAAGCAAACTCTACCAAACACAAATAATCGTCCCAGCTACCAGTCCACTCTAAGGCACATGCCCTCAACATGTCCTCTAAAGTCTGAATAGTCCTCTCTGACTGACCATCCGTCTGAGGGTGAAAAGCTGTACTGAACTTAAGCCGTGCATCCCATTCCTTATGCAATCCCTTCTAGAAGCGAGATGTAAACCGATGATCCCTATCTGATATAATAGCCGTAGGCATACCATGAAGCCTAACGATTTCCTGCTGAAATATGTCCGCCAACTTACTAACACTGTAGTCCACACGAATAGGGAGGAAGTGAGCCGACTTGGTTAGTCGATCAATGACCACCCAAATCGCATCATGCTTCCTACGAGTAGGAGGTAAACCTGTCACAAAATCCATGGAAATTTCCTCCCATTTCCACTTCGGAATCTCCAAAGGCTGAAGCAACCCACTAGCTCTCTGATGCTCGATCTTGACCTGCTGGCAAGTCAAACACTTAGATACAAACGAAGCCACATCCTGTTTCATGCCACTCCACCAGAAATGTTGCTTAAGGTCCCGGTACATCTTGGTAGAACCAGGATGTATAGTAAAAGGGGAACTATGAGCCTCCGATAGAACAGCCTCACGAAGCTCAGGATCGTTGGGAACACATAGACGATCCCCAAACCAAACTACACCGAAATCATCAACCCTGAACTCTGACTGTTTGCCTTCCTCAACATTCTGAACTATAGACCACAGCTCACCATCCTCTTTCTAAGCTTCCTTAACTCGCAAGATAAGATTGGACTCAACCGTAAGGCTAGCCCAATAACCACCATGACCTCGAACACAAAACTCCACATCAAGAAGCTCTAAATCGTGCAAAACGCGAGGCTCAAACTCCAGACTCGCAATCATACCCGACTTTCTACTAAGAGCATCAGTGACTACATTCGCCTTACCGGGATGATACTGAATGTTAGCATCATAATCTTTCAGAAGCTCTAACCAACGCCTCTGTCTCATATTCAACTCTTTCTGGGTGAAAATGTATTTAAGACTCTTATGATCAGTGAAAATGTCACAAGTCTCTCCATACAAATAATGGCGCCAAATCTTTAGCGCGAAAACCACAGCTGCTAACTCTAGATCATGCGTCGGATAGTTCACCTCATAAGGCTTCAGCTGCCTCGAAGCATAGGCAATAACTTTCCCATGCTGCATCAAAACACATCCCAAGCCTTTCTTCGATGCATCGCTATAAATCTGGAAACCGCCGGAACCCGATGGAAGAGTCAAGATAGGTGCCGACACTAAACGTTTCTTCAACTCCTCAAAACTACTTTCCCTCTCATCAGTCCAAATAAACTTTTCCCCTTTCCTCATCAACTGTGTCAACGGCAAAGCAAGACGCGAAAAGCCCTCAACAAATCTCCTATAATACCCAGCGAGACCCAGAAAACTTCTCACTTCCGTCACATTTGTAGGTCTTGGCCATTTTGTGATAGCCTCAACCTTCGCCGGATCCATAGTGATACCGTCTGCAGAAACGATGTGACCCAAGAAAGCTACTCGATCCAACCAAAACTCGCACTTCGAAAACTTCGCATACAATTTCTGCTGTCGCAAAATCTCCAGAACAATACCAAGGTGTTGCTCATGTTCCTCCTCGGATTTAGAATACACAAGAATATCGTCGATGAAGACAATCACAAACTTATCGAGAAATTCATGGAATATCCGGTTCATTAGGTCCATAAACACAGCAGGAGCATTGGTCAGACCAAAAGGCATAACCAAGAATTCATAGTGACCGTACCGAGTGCGAAAGGCCGTTTTGGGAACATCCTGCTCCCTCACCCTAAGCTGGTGATATCCAGACCTCAGATCAATTTTAGAGAAATGCCTCGCTCCTTGCAACTGATCGAATAAATCATCAATGCGAGGAAGAGGATAGCGGTTACGAATAGTAATGCGGTTAAGCTCCCGATAATCGATACAAAGACGCATGCTCCCGTCTTTCTTCTTTACAAACAACACGGGAGCACCCCAAGGAGATACGCTCGGACGAAAACTCCAAGCAATCCTGTCGTAATCACACGGATGAAAACGTAGCTTTCAATCATGTTCTGCAATTCTCCTTAATCCAATCACCTGACATAGACAATGAAACTCACTTCCCTGACAGGAGGAATGCCAGAGAAGTTCATCGGAAATACATCGGCGAAATCGCGCACAATACGAATACTATCAATGCTAGGAACATCAACAGAGGTATCTTTAATCGAAGCAAGAAAACCAAGACAGCCATGCGAAATCAATGTCCGGGCTTTCATAGCCGAAATAATCTTTACAGATTTCAGAGGTTGGGAACCAGAATAAACATAATCAGGATGGTGAAGATCACCAAAGATCACCTTACGAGCATAACAATCAATGGTTGCCTTATGAGCAGTTAACCAGTCCATGCCCAGAATAATATCAAAATCAACCATATCAATGGGAAGAAGGTTCGCAGAATGAACACGATCATCGAAACGGAGAGGGCAATTAACATACTCAACATCAATAATCACATGAGTTTTCATTGGGGTAGCAATAGATATACGGTTCATTAATTGAGTTGGGTTTATGTTTATTTTATTTGCAAGCGAAGTGGATATTATAGAATGTGTAGCACCCGTGTCAAATAAAACAAAAACAATACGATCTCCAATATGCAGAAAACCCGTAATAGTACCTGAGGTGCTAGCAGCCTGGTCACGTGTCAAAGAATAAACCCGGCCTGAAGTAGGAGCTGCCCTAGCATTGACTTTAGGTTCACCAGCATTCTTCCTAGGACAGTCCTTGATCCTGTGCTGAGAAGATCCACACCAGAAACAACCACCCGAAGCTCTATGACAAGGACCTGGATGAGTCTTCCCACAGGAAGTACATGTAGGAGGAGGAGGTAGAGCCTCAACAGACCCCTTCTGACCAGACGATCCCGACTGCTGATACGGCTGAGAATCCCTACGTCGGTTGTTACTACCCTGCCCCTGACGATCACCACCAGACCTACCAGAATCCCGCCTATCCTGGTTCCTGAAATCCTGCTGCCTATGATTATAACCTCGGTCCTGGCGACCCCGCTGATCATGCCCATGGTCCTGTCGACCTCGAGAATCCTGCCTTTGGTCCTGCCGACCCCGAGAATCCTGCCTTTGGTCCTGCCGACCTTGGCCCCGAAAATCTACCCGGTTACCATCCCTATCACGCTTATTAGACACCCTGTCCGCATGTAACAACTCGATGTTACGCGCGGCGTCCTGAACTCCAGCCACATCCTCAAATGGAGTGTTAACAATCCGGTCTAACACCCACCGCTTTAAAGCCCATTTGAAATGACGAGCCTGCCTCACAGCATCACCAGTAACCTCTGGCCCAACAAAACTGGCCAGACGCAGAAACCGCTGCATAAACTCTCCTGACGACTCCTGATCACCCTGACGAATCGACCCGTATTCCCTTTCATACCTTAGCTGCTCCGACATAGGAATATACTGTCTATAAAACACCTCGATGAAATCTGCCCACGAATAAGTCTCAGCAAAATCATCCCCTTTCGCCTGAACAAGAGCAGCCCACCAATTTTGGGCATCTCCTTCAAATTTTAATGTGGCCAACCGAGTTTTAAACTCGTCAGCACATCCCAGAACACGAAACAACTTCTCGATATGTGTGATCCAGTCCTCCGCTTCATGAGGAGTAGCAGCGGACCTGAAAGAGAGAGGCTTGAGTTTGTTGAACCTTTCAATCCACACATGGATACCAACTGGGGTAGCAGCGGGTGGAGCAGTGGGTGGAGTAGTGGGTGGAACACCGCCACCACCACCACCAGAAGAACTTGCCCCATTCCTGATATTATTGGTGACTTCAGTCACCACTCGAGGAATAGCAGCGGCCACAGCGGCGGCTATCATAGCTTCAAAATCGGGGCCATCCTCCCTATTAGAGTACTGAGTAAAGCGTGTGTTCACCATCTGAATGATTATGAAAAGAATTAGCAAAACATAAGGGGAAATAAGCACGAAATGGAAGACGAAGCAGAAACCTATGCCTACCCAAAACCTCACTTTTATGGGCCTATTTCCGCACTACTTTTTGAACAATGTAAATTTATTACTTTTTGTTAATGAATCTTATTCTAAACGGTTGAGGAAAAACCGTTCTTTGTACCTTGTGTTGTGATACCAAATAAGTAGCACCAGTGACATGTATTCTTCCGTTGGACCCAATTTTGGGGGTGTTACAGATTCGTATCAGAGCCTAGGTTATAGAGAACTTGGTTTATTTTCTAAAACCTGGACTATAACCACATTTATGAAAACTTAACCTTATGACCGACACGTGCCTGCCTGCCAAGCTGATGCCTCGCGTATGATTTTGTTTGAGGACATAATTGATGAGACGAGTAACGATATATTTAATGAGATATTCATAATATATTTGACGAGTTGTTTGATGAGATGCTTGATTGCATATTTGTTGATATGTGTAACACCCCAACCCGACAAGGGTAGAGATATCACATTATGGCGACATTTCAAAGCATTCATACATATACACAGCGGAAGCCATAAAACATCATAAATAAATAAGCCAAGTCAACATGACTTGAATCTAATACGAAAGTCTCACAAGATAACGGAATAATTCAAAGGAAATACATAACGAAATGAATCCAAAATCAAAATGTCTAAACAAATGGCAAGACTAGGGTAGGACATCATCTAAGGCAAAAGCATCCAACTAACTCTCATCCCAAGCATAAAATCCATCTCCCAGCTAGATACCTGCCGCACACGAAAAAGAAAACGTGCGGCTGAGCTTACAAAGCCCAGTGAACAGATACATAATACAAAGCAAAGATAATGAAACCGAAATATAATGAGGCATTGGGAGATATCATAAGGTATAATCATACAAAAGAGTAATAAGGAAGTATAGGATAGTTATCTACCACGAGCCCATAAACTCAAAGTCATAATCTCAACATCATAGTCTCAAAGTCATAAGCTCACAATCAGAGGGGATACCTCTCAGGCAACCAGATAATATGAGGGGTGTCCTCATGTATCAACAGGGTGGAGTAGCTAGCTCCCATAAATGTGAAAGGCGTGTAATGCACACAAGCACCAGTCACCTCAAAGTCATACTCAAAGTCATACTCAAATTCATAGTTAAATCCACTAAACAAAACATGCCTAGGATTGCAATCCATACGCCCCCAAACTCAAAGTCAATCTCAAAGTCAAGTAGCCATGGCAGATAATATAAAAGGGACGGTGTGAGAAATCACTCCCCCGCATAGGAGTCATGCCAGTGGTGCATCACAGACATGGCCAGGTTACCTTCCTGGCTAGGAAAGGACAAAAATGGCTCGGGTATCAAACTAAGAGTCATGTCTCAAAATCATAGCACAAGGTCATATATCAAAAGGTGCATCTCAAAGTCATATCAAAAGTAGCATCAAAGGTTCATTAAAAGGGAACATAGCAATGGCTTGGGAAATCTTAACTGAATCATAACTCAAAATCAATGTATAAGAATATCAGAACCCTTACTGAAAAAGGGCAGAGTATCTGTACCTTATGACGAAAGCACAAACAGAAACAAACACAGGATATGGGAACAGCTCAAAGTCTCTCCTTCTTCACACCTAAAGGAGTAGAAGGGAATTACAATTCATTCTTAATTACTTGTCTTTCCATTTAAAGTAACTTTCCATTTTTAGCAGGTTTCCATAATTAGTAAGTTTCTATTTTTAGAAAGTTGGAGTACATAACTTAGTTAAATCATTATTGATGGAATTAAGGTATCTTTTAACATATTTACACATTTGGTCCTTAGGGTTTCACAATTTACATTTTATACCCTTATATTCCAAAAGTTACACTTTAAACCTTCAAGTATTCATAGTTACATATTAAACCCTTAACTTATCCATTTTACACAATGATCACTTATTTTATCATATTATACGAATGTATCCTCAAGTATTCATAATTTACATATTAAACCCCTCTAATTAACAAAGTTACCTATTTAGTCCCTAAACTTACAATTTCAATCTTTTATTATTAATAATTACATATTAAGTCATTAAATTACCAAAATTACACCTAACTCCCTGAATATAATTTTATTACTCATTCCAACCCTAAGTTTCCAGAAATTACATCTTTGGTCCCTCCATTTTATTTATTTTACAATTCGATTCATAATTAACAATAATACATTTTAATCCCTTAAAATATAAAAATGACACTAGACCCCCTCAACTTATATTTTATATACAAGGTACACGACCTAACTTAAGTTCCAGAAATAACCCTTGAGTTTTAAAAGTTACAAAACACACCCAAAACATTTTAACCCAAATCGTATAGCATTTTAAATCCATAAATCCAAACCCTAACACCTCTAACATATTTTTAATCATTACACAATCATTTAACATCATTTATAATCACAAAACAAGCCCTAATTCCCAGATTTCAGACCGCATGGAATTTCTTCTCTTTTTACACGTTTTAAACTAAAACCCGATTAATCCAATAAATCATTTATAATTCGAACAAGCTATGAACAATCATTCCAACACTTTTCCAGATCTTATATCATTATATAGAACGTAAATAAATTACTCATGAAGCCCAGGAAAATCGTATGTTATTTTATAGAGTTCTTATACGTTTTCTTGATTGAATTCCTTAATAATTCGTAGACCATGCATGACACGTTCTAATCATTTTATTTGATGTTCTAAGATGATAATAGACTCAAGAAAAATAGCAAACCGAATATAGGACGTAGGGATTGGCTATAACAATTTCTTCCTCCTCGGATCTATACGCGACACCAATAATTCACCACAGCTTCACGATCGGTCTACAAACCTTGTAACCATTTTTCGTAGGACATATACAATGTAAGGGACTCAGGAAAAATGATAAACGAATTTTATGAAGGTCGGATTAATTAATACGAATTATACCTTACTTTTGATGCTAGCGATAGGAAAATAGCACCACAATCGAATCGTGTGATGAACACTTTCACAATGATTTTTCTAGGACTCCTTGGATGATGATCAACCTCAGAAAAATGCTCTATGATTTTTAGGATGTCGAATGGTGGCTAAGGAATTTTTGTGTGTGTTATTTTAAATCGGCAATTAGGGTTTTGAAGGAAAAATGTGTAGATTGCTTATAATAAGGGAATGCTGAGTCATAGGGGGAGGGATTGACCAGAAAATTCGTGATTATGGTTGGCCAAATCATAGGAATTGATTTATTCCATATTTAACATTTTTACAACATTTTAAATAATCATAAACTTATATATAAATACATTCGGTTCACATAGGGGTATTTTAGTAATTTTTTCACTTGTATAAATGTTAAATGAAGTTGTTAAAATTATTTGGGATCATAACTTGTGCATTGCCAGAAGTTTGGGATTTATTTGATACTTTATAAGCTTTTAATTAATTTTTAAACTTGCAGGGGCATTTTGGTCATTTTACATGCTTTTCAAATTTTAGGTGTTACAATATGTGTGCCTGACTATTGGATATTTTATATCCGCTCGTTTTAGCTGTTCACTATAAGCATTTTCATATGCTTATGCGCGCACCGTACCTGTCGCAGAGTTACGCTATTTCTTTGCGTAATCTCACTATTGAATGTCGAGTTTGTACACTTGTTGTGGTTTTGGGAATGATTTTGGATGTAACGGACATACTACTAGTATAACTAGGCTGAGTATTCCAAAATTCATTGAACCTCGGGTGAATATAGACTGATCACCTATATTCAACCAGGGACAGTGGGACATAGCCTGATCACCTATGTCCGACTCAGAGGTGAATTTTGCAATACTAGGAGTAGTTATAATAGAATTATGTCCGGGTTGGTCCTTGATTTTTGGAATGGTACAGTTTTGCGTGTGTACACGGACAGGGAATATTACTTCCATACATACAACACACTGGCATCACAACACCGCATGAACCGTAATGCTCCTGGCACCGCTATACTTCTCCATTATATGGAAATTCTGTTTGTCGCCGTCTGGCCGTAATTTGCATCGGGTCGGGTTAGACCCGATTGGCACCGTTTGAATCCGACCTACTTATTTGTAACCCCTTAAGAGCGTAATAAGCCCGTCGGAGCTTACTGGAATGTTTGGATTTGATTTTGGCCACATTTAGATTTGATTTGGGCCACATTTAGATTTGATTTTGGCTACGTTTGGATTCGATTTGGGCCACATTTAGATTTGATTTTGGCTACGTTTGGATTCGATTTGGGCCACGTTTAGATTTGATTTTGACTACGTTTGGATTTGATTTTGGCTATGTTTGGATTCGATTTTGGCTACGTTTGAATTTGATATTGGCTATGTTTGGATTGGTTGTGATTCTGATTGATTCGGATTGTTTGATTTTGTAATTTTGGACGTCATCCTAGATTTGGATTTGTTATTCTGCCTTGCTTTTGTTGTGGCCTTGTTACAGTCGCCTCTACCCTAAGCCTTATGCTCAATCGATGTTGTTCAATCGAAGTTGTTCAATCAATGTTGTACCTCCCGCTTTAAGTACTATGTACATTGCTGATTCAACCAATTGATTGCAAGTAGTAATCAACATCTTCCCTCAGGATTGTACTCTGAACTCGCTAAACTCTCCATTTGCAGAGATTTCACGCCCAACAGAAATCTTAAGACTTTAAGGAGTAACCTGAACCGCGTTCCTTGGGACAACCACCTAATTCTCCTCTCGTCCCTCGGGAATACAATTATCTTTGCTAACCTCTTATAGGATAATAAACTGTTTTGCCATTAATTTACAAACTGCCTTTGATTTTTCTACCGACCATTTGCGGTCATCCTACAAAATGTTTTACTGCTATTTCACAAAAATCAAAATTTTGATCTTATTACCATTTTATAAATGGCGAACTGCTTTCCTGTTGCCCCGTAAACTTTCTACAAATCATTTAGCAAAACGATTTCATAAAACGTTTTGTTGCTTTGTTACGATGTCATGAATCAAACTAAAAATCAAAATTTTGACTTTGCTACAATTTTATAAACGATAAATTGTTTTCCTATTATCCTATAAGCTGTTTCACAAAACATTTCACAAATCATTTTGTAAGTCGATTTGTTGTTCCTGTTGCTATATCAGAAGCTAGACCTCAGGAGCGAATCCCGCACTTCCACCTGAGTAATCGAGTGTGGCAATGGTTGGGATAGACACCTTCCGTTGGCCACATCCTCTTATAACGATACCTACGACTCCGGTATTTCACGGCACCGTGTGAAGTGTTTCGCAAGTGCCAATCGCCGACTTGTTGAGTAGGAGTTGGGGAAACCAACTTACTGAACCTGAATTTGTTCATTGAGACTACCAAGAAGATCGTTCAGATCAGAACTGAGTTGCAAGTTGCTCACAAATCGTCTGAAGAGTATGCTGACAAATGACGTAAACATCTTGAATTCCCAGTTAAAGCTTAGATTATGCTTAAAGACTCACCATGGGAAGGTGTGATACGTTTAGTAAACGTGGAAAGCTTAATCCTTGCTGTATTGATCCTTTTGAAATCTTTGCTAGAGTTAGACCAGTAGCTCACAGACTCGAGCGACCGTCAGGACTCCGCAGTGTTCGCAACGTTTTTATGTGTATTATGAAGAAACGACTTGCCAATGAGGCAGTTGCTATTCCTCCGGGAGAAATCCAGATTGATGAATGTTTAAGCCTTGTTGAGATACCTATCGAGATGAACCGTGAAGTCAAACGACTTTAGTAAAGTCGCATCCTTATCGGCAAAGTCCGTCGAAGCTCGCAAAAGGTCCTGAATTTACGTGGGAACGTGATGATGAATCCTCGTGTGTATATACTCATCTCTTTTCAACCGTAACGAGTAACTTGAATTGAATCGCGAGGACGCGATTCCGTTTAAGGAGGTGAGACTGTAACAACCCGTAATTTTCCTGACGTATTCTTATATGAGATTATCTCTGTTTTCTTATACGGATCTTTTCCGAACTCATTTGGTTAAAAAACGTGAAGTTATCTCGTGAAACGTGTAACTTGTACACAACGCGTACTGGCATAACCGACGATTTTAATTGATTATTTTTGAAAAACAAGGCGTATGAATAGTCATTTTTATTGGAAAAATTATTCTGAGCGCAATGGCGTTAATCTAGAGTCTTAAATCGATCGTTTGCTAGCCGAAATGAGCCCCGATCCTCATTACGTGAAAGATTACAAAAATTACAATAGTGGTCCCTGAACTAAAGATTTACCACTGCCCCTAGACTTTAGTTATTGGCAATTTGAGTCCCTAGGGTTTTGCATAACATTTACCAGCCTATATAAACATCCTTATACCCATTCTAGGGTTAATTCTCTCTTCCCCCTCCTCCAAAAATCCGGCAGCCGCACCCCATCTCCGGCCACCTCTGGCCACCCCTCACCGCCCCTCCTCTTCCCACACCGCCACCACCAAACTTCATCTCTTAAACCCCTTGTTTCATTTCTCCACAACACGCTCCCAAGAACACCTCCCACCACCACAACGCGCCACCACCACCACGTATTGGTCAAGATTAGTTTATATCCAAGAAGTTTGAAGGTGGTTAGATCGAGTGGTTGTTCACTGTTGGTTCGAGAACTCCACCACGGTCACCACTCCGCCACTACCGTCCTTTCCCCCTCCTCTCTCTCTCTTTCTCGACATGGTAAAATGGAGAAAATGTTTGTTATTTATCATTTTTTTTATGAAACCGAATATATATTTTTGATGTGTTAAAGTTTCGTGGATTTAAAACTGTTTTTCGAAATAAGGTTATTAATTCGTGACTTGAAAACCGGATATAAATGTGTTTGGAACTGAACTCGTGTGGTATCAAATCGTGTTGGTGGTGTTTATTTGATTGGTTATGTTGTCAAGTTTGGAGATGGATTTGCTTATTTCTTTTAAGATCGAATGTGTTAATTTGTTTGAAGTATGGTTGTTTTAGCTTCGGTGAGCACCGAGAGGGTGTTTGGTTAGTCACGGGTCTGGGTCGATTATTGCTTCTGTCTTGGATTAGCTTATCATTTTTGACTTATCAATATTTCTTGGCTTATTGCAACTTCTGAGTTGAGAGCTTAATTGGTTTAAGTTTGTTTTGGAATTGAGCTTATCATAGTAGGCCTTTTCTTTTGCTCTCGGTTTAACGAGGCACCCACATAGGGTGTGCTCGTTTGGCTTAATTCCTGGTTCCATCCGCAACCCGACTAGGGTGCATTCTTGGCTCGGTTAACAGTAGTAAACACCAAGGGGTGTTAGTCTTGTGTTAATGTTGTATTGGCGTTTATTTTCTTTTGTTTTCAGCCGATACGGGTGCGTTTGTGTTAACAATACTATCAAGGTGCGTTTGGTATTAAATCTGGGCCGAAGCCCATCAATTTAAAATGGATTTTGTTGTGTTAAAAAATTATTATTGCTTTTAAATAAAGTTTAACATATTAGGTTATTTATAAATATTGATCCTTGAACTAATGTATACGTTTTATTTTTACTTTGGTGATATTGGTACGTTTCGGTTAATTGTGGATTGACATTCTGGGACTTGATCATTGATACGAGACTATATAAATACTTAATGGACACTTGAATATCGGATTATGATTTAGATTATATGGATCGTTATTGGATTTACGATGTTAGGCATTGGACTTATTGGACATTTTGGGACTCGAGACGGTATAATATATTATATTCAAAATGAATTTAATATATTAGACACGAAACGGACACAAAATCTTCAATAAACCCAAAACTAATAATTACGCGAATGATAACGAAACATAAAACTTATAAAATATTGTAATTACATATTTGGTTAATTAAAGTCACATCGACTTGAGAAAACTGATTTTATTAGTTAAACTTATTTCCATTTATAAGACGTTTATGTTTTATACAAATTATTTGGGTTATCGGGGTAAATACCGAAACGTACAAACTGATTTATTTTATTTGAGGTGTTTATTTGTCGTTAACTTCTAGATTGGTCTTCTTTGGTTTGAGTTCTCGTCAGTATTCTCTCGATTATGTCGATGTCTATTCTCTTTGGCGTGAGTTGTATCTAGAGTCTATGTTTTCTTACCACACCACACGAAACGTCGATACTAAGCTTTTGATAAGTTTTGAAACTGAGTAATCCACGAAAACTACGACACGTTGTCTTTTATAGACTTTATTTTTGTGCGAGACATATTTTGAGATAATCGTACACGTATTAGGTTGTGCCGATCCTAGACCGTTGTGTACCGTTGTGCCTGTACATCTTGGAACTGTCATGCCGTATGTCTTGAGACTGTTGTGTATTGCTTCTCGATGCCAGTTGTGATCCTTGCATTGCTGTGGCTAAGGTGAGTTCATGACCCCTACTTTTACTGGTTTTTAAACTATTTTGGGGGAGAATACATGCTCGTTTTAACTAAACTCAATAACTGTTTATTTGAAATACGCGAACTGTTTACTCAATATTTGACTGTTTGACTGAAATATTTGAATTGGTTATTTGAAGGCGTTATGTGATTAACTGATATGATTGTGAGTTTTCATAGCCCCAAATTTTTACTCTTATTAATGCTTTACTAAACTTGTGGGAGAAAACTTGCAAAATCGTTTTGAATGGACCAACTGTTATTTTATGTTTTCGATATGTTGCTATGCTAGTTGACTATGGTTATTATATACAAGGGCTCTTTGTGCCTAATCATTAACAAGGGCTCTTTGTGCCTATTACCGAGGGCTCCTGTGCCTATAGACATCCGTAGTGTGCACCTATAGGAAACTGTTACTGTATTTGGATACACCCAAGTGTGGGTTTGGTTTGGTTTGGTTGGTTACGACCTAGTCACGCATAGCATACTTATTACTGATTTTGGTCCACTGTTATTATAAATGTTCTTATTGCGGATTTTGTTTTGGAACGGTAATTTAGGCAGTGTGAGCCTACGTTGGATTTGACTTGTTTGTGAACGATGATTTGAACTTGAAACCCTTTTGGTTTAACTAAATTGTTTTAAACTAAAACCTGTGAACTCACCAGCGTAAGCTGACCCTTTTAGCATGTATTTTCAGTTTTAAGGTGATAGCTTAGTTCTGGAGGCGCTTGGCAAGGGGCATGGTCATAGGCGACTCTGATATATTTATTTGGGACTGCTTCAATCCTTTTATGGGCCTATTTCCGCACTACTTTTTGAACAATGTAAATTTATTACTTTTTGTTAATGAATCTTATTCTAAACGGTTGAGGTAAAACCGTTCTTTGTACCTTGTGTTGTGATACCAATTAAGTAGCACCCAATGACATGTATGCTTCCGCTGGACCCGATTTTGGGGGTGTTACAAATGCCTTCCTCCTTGGTGATTTATCTGAGACAGTTTACATGCATCAGCCACCAGGGTTTTGGGATTCTGCTCATCCTGATTATGTCTGCTTATTACAGCGGTCTCTTTACGGGCTCAAGCAGGCCCCTTGGGCCTGGTTTCAGAGTTTTGCAGCTTATATTACTCGTGTTGGGTTTACTTATTGTCACACCCCAAAATTGGCACAGCGGAATGGCATTTACGGGGTATGGCCTTCATAGTCAAGAACACAAGGTGTCTAAATAGAGAAATACTACATGCATAGCATACGACAGATCATAGTCGTAAACTCCACAAACGGAATAAGTATAAAGATCGAAAATAAACATAAGTCTCAAGGTTAAACAACGTCACTAGGGAATATCAAATGCAACTCCACGAGATATAACTCGGGAGGGTCTTGTCTTAAGTCTTGCTAAGCCAGTCAATACTCAACCTTCTACGCAGCTTCAATAACACCTGAAAATGGTACTAGAAAACGTCAACATAATGTTGGTGAGCTCGTAGGTTTAAAAGTAAGACCACTGAGCTGTGAATAATATAACATAGGACAATAGTGCACATGAATACCAATTACAAGCATGTTATCCGAACAGTAATAGTATCGCGCCAACTGAACCTATAGTGTCCATCATACTCATAAACAATATCACGTGGGGAGCTACCCCGATAGATCTATCAACATGTGGGCTCTCAACAGAGAGTTAACAGTTACACCAACTGAACCTATAACCTGTGGGCCCTCCGCAGAGAGTTAACAGTTGCACAGTCATGATCTCACAAAGCAAAACATGTCACAGCATATAATCGCATCATCACACGTATGTCCAAAATTATGTAAAACAGTAGTTCACAGCATGAAAACATTTGTAAAGCATTGAGTACCATTTCCACCCCAAAGTAAAACACGTTAAAAATGAGGCTACGAGAACTCACCTCAAACAAGCAAAGCACAACAAGATCTACAGAAGTAAAGTACTCGGTAGCTCTCAAGTATCGGCACTCACGGACTCGGCACAACCTAATAATGTAAACTCGCCTTAACATAATCTCCAAATGTAAAAGTTCTAAAAGCTAACTATCCCAAGTAGATTCCTTTTAATTTCCAAAATCTCTTTCTTATATTAGTTACTAGCGTTTGGTATCAACGGGTGTGTAGTGACAACACGACCTAGACTCAAGTGAACACACGCCAAGCAAAATGACCAAGACGTAAACGAATCAAAGTAAACTTCATATAGCAACACGACAATTTGAAACAATACTCCAAAACAATCTCTATGTGTTAGGAATATGAATATTCAATTGAAGACTCGGTCACCCCGAGTACTTATTAGCACATCATAGCTCGTAAGATAACTAGTAATATTAGTAGTAGCTTAGTTATTATTATTAGTATTGTGGAGTGGGTCGGGTCTTTACCCTCTGTCAGCTCTCTCCACAGCCCGCTAGGGGCATATTATGTAGTAAGTATAAATACCCCTTCCCTTGCAAGGGAAGGGTTGGGAACTCTCATTATTTCAAGCTAATACACATAGTGTTTCTCTCACTAGAAGTTCCCATCTCTCTCTCTCTAGTTTCTTTCTATTCGATCCATATCAAGGCCTCAAACAAGTGTTTCTTGCATTGTGAATACCCTACAATTGGTATCAAGAGCCATGGTTAGGTCCATGAGAGTTGGTATTCACGGATTTACTTCGTTTTTGGGGTTATTTAGTTCAAATAGAAAAGTAACAAAAATTTCATTTTGTGCCTTGTTTAGTGATTAGAAGTTGTATATACCTTGTACTTTCTTGCTTAGGAACAGTATAAGAGTAGTATTTGGTGTTTGAATTCACAAATTTAAGACTTGTGTGGTGATTTTGGGTGATTCGTGGGTGTTTATTCAAGTGTTCTTCGCTGCGGTTTGTGTGCTTTGGACAAGTTCTTGAACGCGGTTTGTGTCATTTCGAAGACGCGGTTTGTCTTATTACTAGTTTAGGCAAAAGGACAAAAAGCATTGAAAGCGACGTGTTTGGCAGTTTGTGTCTACGCGGTTTGTCTCTGAGGCGTGTATGCGGTTTGTGTCTACGCGGTTTGTCTCTGCAGCGTGTATTCGGTTTATGTCTACGCGGTTTGTCTCTGAGGAGTGTTTTCGGTTTGTGTCTACGCGGTTTGTCTCTGAGGCGTGTATGCAGTTTGTGTCTACGCGGTTTGTCTCTGAGGAGTGTATTCGGTTTGTGTCTACGCGGTTTGTCTCTGAGGAGTGTATGCGGTTTGTGTCTACGCGGTTTGTCTCTGCAGTGTGTATGCGGTTTGTCTAGACTGTTTGTCTGTGCTGTTTGTCCACGCGGTTTGTCTCTCAGGCGTGTATGCGGTTTGTGTCTTGGTGATTTTAGAAATTCCCGAGAAAGATTCGATTTCTCGGTTAAATCACAAGATCTGTAGAATCCCGTAGTTACTATGGCTACCACATCAAGCACATCATCAGAAGATATTCAAGCAGCAGGATCTGACACTCGTCCACCTATGCTAGATAGGACGGATTATGAGTCTTGGGCACAACAGATAAGACTTTACTGCTTGGGAAAAGATAATGGAGTTAACATTCTTAAGTCAATTGACGAAGGACCTTATCAGATGGGTACCACCAGAGACGTTGTTACAACTGGTGAAGATGGGACTGTAACTTGGGGCATCGACAGACCTAGAAACTACAATGACCTTAATGAAGAAGAAAAGAAGAAAAGAAGAGGTATGATGCTGACATTAGAGCTTCAAACATTGTCATTCAAGGTCTACCAAAGGATGTATACAAGCTCATCAATTTCAACACTGAAGCCAAAGCTGTGTGGGACAACGTCAAAATGTTGTTGGCAGGGTCAGAACTCACAAAGGAAGATCGTGAGTCACAGCTGTATGATGAGTTCGAGCATTTCAAAATGAACCCAGGAGAGAATATCACAGACTACTATGTGAGATTCCATAAGTTGGTGAATGATATGAGGATGATCAGAATGACTATGCCCAATATCCAACTAAACTCAAAGTTTGTGAACAACATGACTCCTGAATGGGACAGATTTGTTACTGCTGTCAAACTCAACAAAGGTTTAAGGGATACCAACTATGAACAGCTGTATGCCTATCTGCAACAACATGAGAAGCATGCTGTCTACGATCGGGTGCTGAGAGAAAAGCTAAATCCTTCAACTACAAATGATCCACTGGCGTTCATGACAAATGTTCTACCAACAACCCAATCATCATCCAACCCAAGCTATCATCAACTTCACTCACAAGTACCTGCTATGAGTTCTCAACTTGACTCAGGCTACTCTCAGATCGACAAAATGATTGACAACCTCACCAATCAAGTATCATTACTGGTTCAACAGTTTCAAGCATCACTCCCTCAGACCAACAATCAGTTAAGGAATTCATCCAACCCACGCAATCTAGCAATGGTGGAGGATGGGAAGTTTGTGGTTCAGAATGTGCAAGGGAGAGCTGGAAGAAACATGGGTCGAGGTTATGTGCAGAATAGAGCAGGGAATGCCAATCAGGGTCAAGGGAAACAGATCAAGTGTTATAATTGTGGGGGGCTTGGACACATTGCTAGAAACTGCAATCAACCTAAACGTCCTCAAAACTCAGATTACTTCAAAGACAAGATGCTGTTAATGCAAGCTCAAGAGAATAGAGCTGTATTGGATGAGGAAGAGTTGTTGTTCTTGGCAGGTGATGGGGGAAATACTTTTGATGAAGATGTGGATGAGCAACCAGTTCAGGATCTAGCACTTAATGATCCTAACATCTTCAAGGCAGATGATTGTGATGCATTTGACTCTGATGTAGATGATGAACCTACGGCTCAAACAATCTTCCTGGCTAACTTGTCTTCCCTGGTCTCATCTCCTCGTCAAGCTGGTCCTTCTAATGCATCCGTGATATCTGAGGTACTAAAAATTTATGACACATATAATATAGTTGAGGGACAAAAGAATCCCAAAGAAGTAAATCAGGCAGTTGTTTCTGACACAAGTAATGTTGACATGGAAAATAGCAATATTATTTCATATGAACAGTATTTGAATCACAACAACTCGCCTGATGTACCAAATGGTGAATCTTTTGTCAATAATGATGTTTGTGTTATAAGTAATGTATGTGCCTTAGATAATGCGTGTAATATAGATAATGCATGTAAGTGCCATGAGAACAAATTGCCTGTCCCTGATGATAACGTGATCACTAGACTAAATATTTATAAAGAACAAGTGGCTATGTATGAACAACGTGCTAAGTTTGAGCTTAATGAACGTGAGCAGAAACTAGAAGGTCAAATGAGTACACTTATTAAAGAGTCTAGAGTAAGAGAAGAAACATTAAAATTAGAGTTGAGTTCTTTGAAAAGTCAGCTAGAACAGTCTGTCAAACAGAAACAGGAAGCACAAAAGTGTATAACTACACTTAAGCTAGAATTCAAAGAAAAAGAAACAACCCTTTTAAATGATTTCTCTAGACTCAAGACGTTAAAAAATAAGCTTGAAGATAAGTTGTACACACAAGACCAAACCAGACAGACTGCCCAAATGATGTATAAGCACAGAAAGTTAAGTGACAAGCATAGTGAAAGCAATGTAGGTAGATCTAAATTAGCTATTCATGAGATTGCTAAGATAGCCCAACCTGCATTAAATGATTCCAATGTGATGTTTATGCCTAATCATGACCCGCCTGAGCTTATCTACACTAAAGAGGAGGAGGAGATGAGTGAGAGAACAAAGGAAAGAATGAATGAGAAAATGAGGGATCCCGAGTGCATAGCCAAACGAATAATAATCAAACCCCATGATTATTATGAGGAAAATCGTTTGACTGTGTTTGCTCCTCAAAAGAAGTTAACACCTGAACAGATATTCTGGAAACAAGATAATGAAAAACTTAAGGTAGAAAAACTTAAGGCCAACACCCCCCTCATTAGAAAAGTTGCGTCCATAACGGTGTATCCTCCCAATACACCTAGGAATTTGGTGCCTTTGTCTCTTCCCACTGAATGCAAAACCTTTATTAGCTTATATGTGCTTTGGCAACTGTTTGCTGATTTCGATAAAACATGTAAGAAGAGAATTACACCCACCGGCATTACTGAGGGGGAAAGGTGTTTTGAACATGCAAAAAGGTGTTACTTAACTGAGGTCATGCCATTCTTTAAACTACTTAAAGAACATTTTGAAGGGTTGCAAACTGCCCTTAAAGCCGAAATAAAAGAAATGGAAGTAGTGTTTAAAGACATGGAAAATGAGGTGAATGAATATGCAATAGAACTTAAGAGTCGTGAGATTGAAAGAAAAAACATACTCATTGCTAATGACAACTTGATTGCTAAATGTATTGCACAAGATGTATTTTACACCGCTACTGATTCTGCATTGTCTACATGTCAATTTAATGAGTATGCTATTGCGTTAAATGTCACCCAGAATCGTGTTGTTGAGCTTGAGGGGGAGAATTTAAAATTGCTTGACAAAATTCAAAATGATGACCATGATAATATGGTTAAACGTTTTTCAAAACTTGAAGTTGATTATATAAATTTGCAAATGAAACATCAACAGTTAAATGAAAAACTCAAAATATCAAATGACAAGACATCCTTGGATGCTCCTGAATTTGATACTTATTTTGAATTAAGCAAACGAGATGAAAAAATTCAAGCTCACACGAACACGATTCGACTGCTGAGGGCCCATATTGCCCAATTGAAATCCAACAAGTGTGATGTGTATGGCACCAATAAACCTTCGCCTTCAGATTCTCAGAATTTTCAATATCAAAACACCATAAATAAGTTGCATCATGAAAATGAGTGTTATCGAGAAGAAAATTCTAAGGTCAAACAACATTTCAAAGAGTTATATGATTCCATAAAAGTTACAAGAAGCAATCACAATGATCAAATAACCTCTTTGACAAATGAAATTGAGAATCTTAAGGCTCAGGTGAAAGGTAAAATGCCATGCACTACTTGTAATTGTGATGCACCAAAGGCTGCTGCTAGTAAAAAGTATGATGTTGATGTTGGGCGTATTCCATTTAACCTTAGAAATAACAGCTTTGCCCATCAAACATATCTCGATCATCTTAGAGAGGGCCTTGACACACTTCGTGAGGTATTTGAAGAGGATAGAACTGATAAGCCACTTGATAGGGCTGTTGTTTATGCTTGTAATCTCACGAAAAGGATTCAGAAAAACTTAGAATATGCCATAGGCTCAGTTCCTAAGTTTAATAGCCATAGAGATAGACTTGTTGCATCATCATCCACTGTTAAGAACAAGCATGTAGCATTTGATCTACCACCTAAAACATCAGAACCCAACACATCATTATCAGGAAGGCATGTGACAGAAAAACAAACTAATGTTCCCCTTAATGCTTCTACAGGTGTAAAAAGTGACACCCAAGCTAGCGGGTCAAGGTCTAGAGAAAATGCAAGAAAGGATAGGACTACGCCAGCTAAGAATGATCACTTGAAGAAAGTAGAAGCCCAACCTAGGAACAATAAGTTTGCAATGAGTAGGATGAATCGTGTTGATTCTAGTATCAAAAGTACTGTAATTAATTCGAATTCTAATGCTATCTGTAAAACGTGCGACAATTGTTTAATTTTTGCTAATCATGATGAGTGTGTTGTGTCTTTCTTGATGTCTTCTACTTCACCCCATGTTAAGAATGTTAGGATAACTGAAACATGCAAGAAAGTTTGGAAAGCAACAGGAAAAACATTTGCTAGCGTAGGCTATCAATGGAGACCCACTGGAAGGAAATTCAATTTAGGAAAATAGTGCACATTACCTAAAATGAATAAGCATAAAATTGTGAAGGTTAAGGAATGGAGACCCACTGGAAGGAAATTCAATTTAGGAAAACAGTGCTCATTACCTAAAATGAATAAGCATAAAATTGTGAAGGTTAAGGAATGGAGACCAACTGGTAGAATATTGCCTTTAGGGTCACAATGCCTTCCACTTAGGTCCTGTCCTGCCTCTAGTACTGTCTCCACTGTAAAGACAGTAGCATCTGCGAACTCTGTGGTTCCATAATATTTGTGTGCTGACCAAACGGACCCCAATTGCACATGGGGATCCACATTTTTCAGTTATCCATTGTTGTCTGGTTTCAAATGTAGGTCGTACAAATCGTCCTGTGGTATTTGGACTCAGGCTGCTCAAAACATATGACTGGGGATCGCTCGCGGCTCAAGAACTTCGTGAAAAAGTTTATCGGGACAGTTAGATTCGGGAACGACCACTTTGGTGCTATTATGGGTTATGGAGATTATGTGTTTGGTGACAGTGTAATCTCAAGGGTATATTATGTGGAAGGATTAGGGCACAATCTGTTTTATGTAGGTTAATTTTGTGATTCAGATCTGGAAGTGGCTTTCAGAAAACACACATGTTTCGTCAGAGAATTGGATGGTATAGATCTCCTCAAGGGCAGTCGGGGCACCAATCTATACACCATATCGGTTGAAGAAATATTGAAGTCCTCTCCCATATGCTTGCTGTCTAAAGCCTCTAAAACAAAATCATGGTTGTGGCATCGTCGTTTGAACCACTTGAACTTCGGTACCATAAATAATCTTTCCTGTAAAGATCTTGTTAGAGGGATGTCCAGACTAAAATATGAGAAAGATCATCTCTGTTCTGCATGTCAACTGGGCAAAAGCAAGAAACAAACCCACAAGCCTAAAACCATTAACACCAACTTGGAAGTTCTTCATACCCTCCACATGGACTTGTGCGGTCCAATGAGAATACAAACCATAAATGGAAAGAAGTACGTTCTGGTGATAGTAGATGATTATTCTCGGTTCACATGGGTAAAGTTTTTGAGAACCAAGGATGAAACTCCAGAGGTTATCATTAAACTGATAAAACAGCTACAAGTAAGGCTCGATAAAACTGTCAGAGTCATCCGCACTGATAATGGTACTGAGTTTGTTAACCAACAACTCCGCAATTTCTATGAAAGTATTGGCATCACGCATCAGAAAAGTATCCCTCGCACTCCTCAACAGAACGGTGTTGTCGAACGAAGGAACCGTACTCTGGTGGAAGCTGCAAGAACCATGCTTATATTTTCAAAGGCACCGATGTTTCTCTAGGCAGAGGCTATTGCAACAGCTTGTTTTACCCAAAACCGATCTCTAATTCATTCTGTTCATGAAAAGACTCCCTACGAGTTAATTCATAACAAGAAACCAGATCTTTCCTTTCTCCGTGTGTTTGGCGCACTTTGCTATCCTACTAATGATAGTCAAGACTTGGGAAAGTTAAGGGCTAAAGCAGACGTAGGTATTTTTGTTGGATATGCACCAGACAGTAAAGGGTATAGAATCTATAATAAGAGAACCCGTAAAATCATGGAAACCATCCATGTCACGTTCGATGAGCTGAGTGAGCAACTTGCTTCAGGACAAATTAGTTCTGGACCCGATCTTAAACTTTTGACACCTGGACCCATTAGTTCAGGACTTGTACAAAATTCCACGCCTGCGGATTCTTTTGTACCACCTACATGTGAGGAGTTGAAGAAGTTATTTGATCCTATGTTTGATGAATACTTTGAGCCATCGAATGAAACCATCCCAAGTGAACCAGCGGTACTTCCTTTGGCAGAGGCTCAAGCTCCGCAAGGCACAGAAAACCCAACAGCTTCAGTATCATTCAGTCTCAATGCTCCAGCTGCCAGTCAATCGCCTTCATCATCAAATACTCAATCCTTTCCAGTACTACAAGAATCTGCAGATAACCATTCTTTGGAAGATAATCCATTTGCTCCTGCTGATGAGGTTCCTTTTGAAAACATATTTGCTCCTGAACATTCATCAGACACACCCTCTCTTGAAGAACACAGCACTGCTACATCGATTCAAAACCCTCAACCTCACGACCATCTCAGAAAATGGACCAGTGATCATCCAATCGACAACATCATAGGCAATCCCTCACGTCCTATATCCACACGTAATCAACTAGCCACTGATGCACTATGGTGCTTTTTCAATTCTGTACTGTCCAAAGTCGAACCAAAAGATGCCAAAGAAGCAATGACTAAAGATTGCTGGTTCCAGGCTATGCAGGATGAAATCCATGAATTTGATCGACTTGAAGTATGGGAATTAGTGCCTCCTCCAGAGCTTGCAATGATCATTGCTTTAAAATGGATCTTCAAAGTGAAGCTTGATGAGTATGGATATGTGTTAAAGAACAAGGCACGACTAGTTGCTAAAGGATTCAGACAAGACAAGAAGAGGGCATTGATTTTGAAGAATCGTTTGCTCCGGTTGCTAGAATTGAAGCTATAAGAATCTTCCTGGCAAATGCTGCTAGTCGTAATATGATAGTCTACCAGATGGATGTCAAAACGGCATTCTTGAATGGTGACTTAAAGGAAGAAGTTTATGTGAGTCAACCCGAAGGATTCGTGGATGCTGAACATCCTACTCATGTTTACCGCTTGAAGAAGGCTCTTTATGGGTTAAAACAGGCGCCAAGGGCATGGTACGATACATTGTCCAAGTTCCTCCTAGTGAACGGATTCTCCAAGGGTGTTGTTGATCCCACACTATTCACCAGGAAGTCAAGAAACCATCTACTACTAGTTCAGATTTATGTAGATGATATCATCTTTGCTTCAACAGATCCTAGTGAATGTGATAGTTTTTCAAAGGAGATGAATTCCAAGTTCCAAATGTCCATGATGGGACAAATGTCATTCTTCTTAGGATTACAAGTTTCTCAAAGTCCCGGAGGCATATTCATTAATCAATCCAAATACGCCAACGAGATCTTGAAAAAGTTTGGATTCAATTCAAGTGAACCTGTTGACACTCCCATGGTTGATAGAACAAAGCTGGATGAAGATCCTTCAGGGATTCCAGTGGATATAACAAAGTATCGAAGCATGATTGGATCTTTGATGTACATCACGGCTAGCAGACCAGATCTTCTGTTTGCTGTGTGTATGTGTACTCGGTATCAATCCAGGCCAACCAAGAAGCATGTTGAAGCAGTGAAAAGGATCTTTCGATATCTTCAAGGCACAGTTCATATGGGTCTCTGGTATCCTAAGGACACAACAATGGTGTTAACTGCTTATGCGGATGCTGATCATGCGGGATGCCAAGACACTCATCGCAGTACTTCAGGAGGAGCTCAGTTTTTAGGGGAAAAGTTGGTTAGTTGGTCTTCTAAGAAGCAGATGAGTACTTCCATATCATCTACTGAAGCTGAGTACATTGCCATGTCTACTTGCTGTGCACAAATCCTTTGGATGCGATCACAACTTTCAGACTATGGATTCTCATACAACAAAATTCCCCTATATTGTGACAACAAAAGCGCCATTGCTCTTTGTTGTAACAATGTTCAGCACTCCAGGTCTAAACACATCGACATCAGGCATCACTTCATCAAGGAACAGGTGGAAAAAGGAATTGTGGAACTATACTTCATGAGGACAGAGTATCAGTTAGCTGACATCTTCACCAAGGCCCTCCCAAGAGAAAGGTTTCAGTTTATTCTCCCACGCCTTGGCATGAAGAGCATGACAACTGAAACCCTCAAGTGTCTTCAGGAGGAAAAGGAGGAGTAAAGGATTGTCTTCTTATATCCTTGTACATAGTTGTATATATCTTAAATCAAAAAGAAAATACAAAAATATAAAACCTATAAAAACCATAAAAATCGAAAAATCAGAAAATACCAAAAATAGTCCTACCTAGGCATGTCTTCTGTTTATCGATAACATTTACGGATCTAGAAATGTCATTCAACAATGACACGGATCTTTAAATGAAGCTCGAGCAGAAGTTATACTAATCAGTTAAAACATGTCTTAATGGCTTGCAGTTACTTCATACTGCAACCCGCGATACACTCTGGGGAAAGCACGTCGCCAAAAAGACGGCTGTTCCTCCAACTGGGTGATGTTCACCTGGGCATGGATTACTTCATATCCATGTTTCACCGACTTTATGTACGTTTTAGTGCGTCATTTCGTGTATAAGAAGAGAAGTCTTCTTTACATCAGACTCTTTATCTTGTTTGATTCTTCAAGAGAGTCTTGATGTTACACAAGGTGGTAAATTGAATTAAATTTTCACAAATACCCGTCGCTCAATTGAATGACTACAGCTCTTTAAATGGAAAACGGGTCATTAATTGAGGGGGAGCATATTTGTTCAAATTTCTGACACCTTGCCAAATTTGTGCAACATCAGCAGTGACACTCTCTCTTTGTTTCAGGGGGAGCATAGTATGCTCCTAAATCAGAATACATTTAAACCTGACCACATTTTCTCCCAAAATTTTCTAAACTTATTTAAATCACTTGGGATCACAAATCTCAAATGGTTTGAAATTTTTGATCGGGGGAGAGAATGTGATTTAAATATGAAATTATGATAAAATGTGATGATTTGGAAGTTAATGTAAGCTCTCCCGTATGTGCTAAACTGCTTTGTATATCAATGCACATATTGAGGGGGAGCAAAATGTTTTGGTCATAAAAGCAAGCTCTTCCATATGTGCTAAAATCTTTCGTATATCGATGCACATATTGAGGGGGAGCAAATGGTTTTTTACAAAACATAAAGGATTTGGGCATCTCACGTGAGCAAGGCTCAGACTTCACCAATGAATTGACGAAACTTGAACTGTCATCAATCGAAAGGATACATCTTGGCCGGGTAATAATTTCAAGCTGGTCTAACCAGTGATGTAAGCGTGTCTCGAAAAAGATGTATCTGAGTAGAGAGTACCATTTCGAGAAACTTTCTGTGGACTTGACCAGGCCGGGTAATAATTTCAAGCTAGTCTAACTAGTGATGTAAGCGTGTCTCGAATCGGTCATGTTCACTGAAAGTGGATCAATTCAAAAAGTGCGAGCTCTACCTAACATGTGCAAATTTATAAAACTATCACTCGAGCACATGTTGAGGGGGAGCATTTGAAAAATATAAAACTCTCAAGTGTTTGCAAAAATGTGTTTCAAAATCATGAACACTTTGAGAGATTTTTCAAAGATTTGGTTTGGCAATCGTGGATAAATACTAAAGACCGGCCATTTTAATTAACGCATGGAGTTATAAGGATGGTTAGGTTAGGTTCAAGTTCCCACAATCCCGCCAGAGCCGGAGGGATCTACCCAGGGACAATCCACTAGTTAGTGTAGAAGTCCTTAGGTATGATTAAAAAGGAGAAATGTGTATAAGGGAAGAGTGCCGACTGAGATGGAGCTAACACTGGAATGAACCCAACAAGGTGTTAGTTATGAAGTCTCGGTAAGCACTCAAGGGGTTGAAGAATGAAAAAGAATTGTAAAGATAAAGGGTGAAAAGAAATAGCCCTCCTTACAAACTTAGGCAGAAACCGGGTCAATTCATATGCTGTCAGAATCACTTAGTTGATTGCTGACATTGAAGACAAAGTATCATGGACCCAGTGATACGCTGCACAACCCTCCCTAGCCACTCAAGGTCCCTCAAAGGATTCTTGTTTCAATTGTCACGGAGTTCAATACATTTCTATCGTCTCTCTCACTCCGAGTTAGATGATATTGAAAAGGTGGCAGTCCTCTCCAGCCTCCGATCACCAAATCAAAATGCACAATAGAGTCTAGAGCCACGAGATTCATAATAAGATCTCATAGGAACACGGATTATTTCTACACTGGTTGTTCATCATTAAGGACACCAGTTGTAAACTTATGAGTCCTACGCAGATCTTAGCAATCTGCCAGAACATTCATGAGAGACTTTACAAATGTAATTCTCAATGATTGAATGGAAATTCCTGCCAGGGTCAACATCAAGCAGCCCTGAAAGCAGGTCACTTCGGTAATTCCTCGTGGATTACGCTTAGTGGTCGCGGCAGTTTCAAACGGTCTACAGTCGTGGAGTGATCTCCAGCGACTCACCTAATCGTTGAAATGCTACGGCATAGTCTTAAAAATCCCTCTGTGGGTTTTCGATTAGGAACGGTCTTGGTAAGGATTAGAGAGAGTTTTCACACTATGCTGTTAACAATCTCGAAGTCCAAACATGTAAGTACCGGTCGATTTGTTGCTAACTGTCTTATGCAGGAACTTCTGGCGGTTGTAGCTGTGGAATGCTGTCGCTGGATACTGTTGTAGCTGGTTGCAGAAAAGATGCCAATCCTCTACCACATGTTCACACTACATCATCATTGATATTCAACAAAGTCATGATCACCCAAAAGACCTTCAACACAGCTTCCGCAAACTCTGATGCTGAAGATCATGACGCCATATAGTGTGAGCATGTCGGCTCTAAGTATATTTCATCACATGGAGACCTACTACTGAAAGAAGACCTGGAGAATCAAGTGGGATGATACTTTCAAAGATTACTCAAAGTTCATCCAAGACAAAAGAGAAGTCATCTGCAGATCACGGATGTTTGCACAACGATCTATGATATTGAAGAATCAATGGTTACGAGCTATGAAGTCAAGATCCAAGGAAGAAGTGCAGAAATTCACAACATTACTTCTGGGGTGACCTCCCTTAGGGGGAGATTGTTAGGAATATGAATATTCAGTTGAAGACTCGGTCACCCCGAGTACTTATTAGCACATCATAGCTCGTAAGATAACTAGTAATATTAGTAGTAGCTTAGTTATTATTATTAGTATTGTGGAGTGGGTCGGGTCTTTACCCTCTGTCAGCTCTCTCCACAGCCCGCTAGGGGCATATTATGTAGTAAGTATAAATACCCCTTCCCTTGCAAGGGAAGGGTTGGGAACTCTCATTATTTCAAGCTAATACACATAGTGTTTCTCTCACTAGAAGTTCCCATCTCTCTCTCTCTCTAGTTTCTTTCTATTTGATCCATATCAAGGCCTCAAACAAGTGTTTCTTGCATTGTGAATACCCTACACTATGACAACCTGAAAATTTAGTGATAAATCCTTAAGACTTAATATGTTACTTGAACGAATGGTCGGATACTTATCCGATTCGTCAATACTACTCTAATAATACCTCTTGTCTTGCGTGCCCTCGAAACATTTAATAACTCTTTATTATAAAAAATTTCGTTTTAAGTTGTTAGTTTCGTTTTAAATATTAAATAACAAGTTAATTTCTCGTTATTCAATATTTGTTATATGAAACATTTTTATCTATTTACATTTCTTGTTTTTTATATACAAATATTTATAAGTTTTCGAATAATTCATTTTGAGTTATTATTTGTTTCGAGTCACAAGTCCGAGTCATCAACTCTCGGCTTATATAATAAGTCACCATGTCATATGTCCAATATATTCTAAATATCCATGTTACGACATTGTCGGGGTCATACCGAGACAAGAAAGTCACGGTGACACCGACGTGGCACAAATCAACACAAGTATATGTATATATCACGAATCAAATCTATATATCGGTTACCAGTCCTAATCATACGGCTCGGAAACACTAATCCGAAATCAAATCCCACTCGACCCAACTTATAACTTCAACAACAACACAATATGTTGCCGAGACCCTAATGGTCTCGGCCTACACCTACTCGGCACCAACAATCCTCAACGACAACAAAAACGAACAATAATAACAACTACAACATTAACAATGCCGAGACCCTAGTGGTCTCGGCCTACTCCTCACGGAATCAACACAAAACTAAACGGACCTGGTCCATTCTCGGCCTTAATTCCCAACGACAACAACCATATCGATAACCATTTCGCCACAAAACCAAATCCACAATCCTAACCCTAACTCTCAGCCGTATCACATGACAACCAAACTAGATCAAAACCTAACACAAATAAAACAATAACAACGACAAAAATGATAACCGCTAAACTAACCTATGAACCACCCAAGATTCAATCTCATTAAACTGATGAAGCCGAGGGTTTTACCATACCCTCGGTTTGAGTGAAAATAGTCCATCACACCAAAAAAAAAGACAACGACATACATGACTACCACATGACTCGATTCAACCACAAGCAAGACCAATAAGACTCGGTCGTGAGCTAAAGCTCACGGCATAACCACGACAAGACCTCAAACGACACAACCACACCACAATAATAGATACCAAACATTTATTAATCGTTTAGTTATTAAAATGTAAAAACCTAATTGTTTTTATAACCCATTCGAAAAAAAAAATAAAAATAAAAATAACTCGATATGCTTGAGTTTGTTTCACACCGAGTCACAACCACGGGTGACCCGGTGTTACCCACCTTTTAAACTTTCGGATGCAAATAGATCTTGGTCGGAAAAAACTTTGGTGGCGCGTGTAACGGTGGGGAAAAGTTTCTGGGCGCGTATGGTGAAGGATTGAAATAAGGCGCTTAAAATACAAGGTTTGGTGGTGGTGGTGTAAGAGAAGGAGAGGCGGTGGTGGTGTATGGTGGTGGCCGGATAATGTTGCCTGAGGAGAAGAGAGGATGAGATAATATGGTGCGGCTGGTTAAGTGAAAGAAACGGTGGAATACCCTAAATGAGCTATAGATTTTTCCTTTTATAGGCCTAGGACTGGTTATGAACGCATGGTATCCCTCAGGGACTGTAATTGTAATTTGGGCGCGGGGTGGGAAGTGACAATTGGCCAAACTTTCTATAAAATGTATCCGGGATAGATTTAAGTATCGAGACGACTTCCCAAGTAATTTTAATGTGTTCCACTGATTTTAGAATAATTTTTCCACTCAAAATGACTATAAATACGCATATTCTTGTCCCGAGGTGTCAAAATTAATTTAATTCGCGTTTTTAAACTAATTATTGTGCCAAGCCGCGACGTGCTATATTCTAGGCCTACAATGACTCGATACAAACAATGGGTAAGGACCATGGAAAAATTACGGGTTGTTATAGTTTACCCACGTTAATTAGAATTTTGTCCTCAAAATTCAGCTGACTATGGGTCTGAGCTTGATCGGACAGTATTCACCCTTCGATTTGGTTGCACACAGAAGGTAAGAGTGTGGGTGTCAATCCAAATAGTACCGGGTGCTACTTCCCAATTGGTACTATCAATACTTCCTAACCTCTAGAAGTCACACAAATGAAACCACATAATAATCACACAGTAAGGCAAGCTTTCCTGTCCTTCTGTAAAGCCGTCAAAAACCTTAGGCATCTTTTCGTTAGTTTAAGTTGAGCCTCAACTGAAATCTAACTTAACCCCACAACTCATCAAACAAGAACTGTCATGAGGTTAAGCTAAACCACAAGTTTAAGCCCAGTAACAACTTGATTTCAGCTTAATCTCACAACTCATCAAACAAGAACTGTCATGAGATTAGGCTAAAATCAAGTTGGACCTAACCTTAAACTACAGCACAACTTGAACCTATCTTAACTCCACAACTCATCAAACAAGAACTGTCATGGGATTAAGTTAAGTATCAAGTTGTAAGAAAAAGAAACTCAACATTTTTGAAGGATTGGCTCAATTTTTGGATCGCTTTCAAATAAACAACGAGTAGATATCCAAAGAGAAGATTCAACTAAGAGGGATGTGCATTCCTGTTTCCTCCAAAATCAATAGTGCGTGCCCTAAGTATATCTCCTAATGTCGGATAGTATGCTCACCCTGACCATCGGTCTAGGAATGGTAGGTCATCCTCCACTCCAACTGTGTTCCTAATGCGTCCTATAGTGTCTACCAAAATTGCGACGTGGACTGTCTGTCACGATTCAATATAATAGGTAAGATGCTCCTCATGTATGTCGCTCTAATTGGATTTCTTATCTTTGAATACTACGGAGGCATTGATCAAACCAAAGAACTTATCCTGAAACCTCGAATTGCCTGTATATCATTCTTAACGCAGTTTTAGGGTTGTCAGTCTTGTGCACTCTCAACTAATGATATTTGGGTTTGAAATCTTTCTTCGAGAAGTATCGCGTATCATGAAATTTGTTCCGCTCCGGGAGTTAAGTTTATGAGAAGCTCAATTCGTCAATGAGAGGTGAATCATGTTAGGTCTTTACGAAGTACTTCACGAAAGTCTTAAGCACGCGAGGTATCTTTGGGTTTCTGCTCGTCCTACTAGGCGCACTGAAATAGGCGGTTTTACAGTAACTATCGAGTGATTAGGCTTCATGAAATGCCTCTTCCATTCTTGAGCAAAATCATCTAAAAAAATAAAAAAAATTTAAGCTAAGTAGCAACTTTAAACTTAATCTCACATCTCATCAAACAAGAACTGACATGAAATTAAGTTAAAAGTTGTTAAAAAGCTTTTTTTCTTTTGAAGAAAAAGAAAATTTTTAGTTAAAGTTTGGGGTTGCTCAAAAATGAACAGGTGGCATTTCAGCACTCCAAGATCTTACTACCATGTGGTGAAGATTTGAACCATCTTATCGGTTTCTATCTTTTTGGTCATACACTATATCAATCTCATAACTAAGAGCTAGGACACTAGGCTTCGCCTTTAACAGAGGCATGAACTAAGTGGAAACAAATCTATAATCGACGTCAGAATCAAACATTATGATAGCCTAATATCCGTTTAAGGAGAAATATACCCGTCACGAGGTTCGGGTTCTGGCATCCTTCTTCAGCGTTCATCACGAATACTCGCCCAAGAGCTGGGTTGCCATTGTTTCCAGTGTTTCCATTAGTCAATAAGGCCTGATTCTGGTTATTCTGCACTTGTCCCTGTGCCCTATTCAGCTTAGGACACGTGTTTCAGAAATGATCCAGGCTCCCGCACTCATAACATGTCCTTGGGTAGATGACATTAATCGGAGTCGCTTGCATGGCTACTGCTCGACAATCCCTTGCAATGTGACCAGTCTGATAGCAGTTGAAACACACTAGGCAGGGTTTAGTCTCCAGGTGGTGGTAGTTACATTTGACACACTTAGGGTGAGGACCTTCATATCCCTTACGGCCCGAGCTCGTTGCCACAAATCCTTTTCCCCATTTCGCCTTCTTATTGTCACAATTTGCATCTCTTTGCTTACTTGGCTCACTCACGGTCTTCCTCTTATCACCACTCTTGGACAATGTCCTATTCCTAACCATTTCATCCGTTAAGGTTGCAGATTTCAGTATCGCGCTCTGAAGGGTAGGGGGCTCAGTCGCTTTCACCATCCCGCGAATCTCAGGGACCAAACCATAGATGTACCTCTCAATTCTCTTGGATTTAGGAGTGACCATGTGGGGTACCAGTATAGCAAGCTCATGAAATCGATCTGTATAAGTCGTATGATCAGCTCCTACCATGGAATGGTGGTAGAACTCATGTTCCAGTTTCTGCATCTCATTGTCTGGGCAATACTCCTCTCTTAACAATGCCTTAAATTCATCCTAACTCATCCTTATGGTAGCTTCTCTGCCCTTAGCCTGAATTTGCATATTCCACCAAGTCAATGCTTTTCCAATCAATGAACAAGCAGCATACTTCACCTTCTGGTGACTCGCACACTCACTTATGTCAATTACTGAATCCATCTTCTCGATCCATCGAGTATAAGCTATCGCACCTCCATTGCCATCAAAGTCCAACGGTTTGCACACGGTAAATTCCTTGTAAGTACATCCCTTGTTACCATTGTTATGGTTCCCATCATTGATGTGATCACTCCCACCGTCGTTGTTCGCTTGGTCATTCCCACTTACGTTGTTCCTTTGGTTGTTGATATGGTCGCCAACTTGGGTGACGATAGTGGGTAACAGTTCCCGTAGTTGTTGGGCGATAATAGTAGCAACATCAGGAGTCTCATTGCCGGTATCGTCGCTTCTCGTGTCGCGACCTCCCGTCCTACCTCCTCGTCCACCAGTCCTTCCACCCCTCGGTTAACTCGAGTCGACCTTCTTGGAGGCATGATTCTACAAAGTAGGACATTGATAGACGTTAGATAGGAGATAGGTAGGATAGGTCGGTATACGTGTCGTACTATTAAACTCAACTTCCTATCTGAAAAATCCATGAATTTGATAAGTCCATGCCACATCATGTTATCGTAAAAACGTTGGCCAGGCATTTTTAGGATAGCATCATGCTGCATTTACTTATCATCATCACTTCGTGTCATACTATACGCATAATCGCACACGTAGTTCCTATAATGCAAACTATATGAGGATTCTTAGGTTATAGTCTAGGTTAAACCACCTAATTCTCTATAACCTTGGTCTCTGATACCAATCTGTCACACCCCAAAAATGGCACAGCGGAATGACATTTACGGGGTATGACCTTCATAGCCAAGAACACAAGGTGTCTAAATAGAGAAATACTACATGCATAGCATACGACAGATCATAGTCGTAAACTCCACAAACGGAATAAGTAAAAAGATCCAAAATAAACATAAGTCTCAAGGTTAAACAACGTCACTAGGGAATATCAAATGCAACTCCACGAGATATAACTCGGGAGGGTCTTGTCTTAAGTCTTGCTAAGCCAGTCAATACTCAACCTTCTAAGCAGCTTCAATAACACCTGAAAATGGTACTAGAAAACGTCAACATAATGTTGGTGAGCTCGTAGGTTTAAAAGTAAGACCACTGAGCTGTGAATAATATAACATAGGACAATAGTGCACATGAATACCAATTACAAGCATGTTATCCAAACAGTAATAGTATCGCGCCAACTGAACCTATAGTGTCCATCATACTCATAAACAATATCACGTGGGGAGCTACCCCGATAGATCTATCAACATGTGGGCTCTCAACAGAGAGTTAACAGTTACACCAACTGAACCTATAACCTGTGGGCCCTCCGCAGAGAGTTAACAGTTGCGCAGTCATGATCTCACAAAGCAAAACATGTCACAGCATATAATCGCATCATCACACGTATGTCCAAAATTATGTAAAACAGTAGTTCACAGCATGAAAACATTTGTAAAGCATTGAGTACCATTTCCACCCCAAAGTAAAACACGTTAAAAATGAGGCTACGAGAACTCACCTCAAACAAGCAAAGTACAACAAGATCTACAGAAGTAAAGTACTCGGTAGCTCTCAAGTATCGGCACTCACGGACTCGGCACAACCTAATAATGTAAACTCGCCTTAACATAATCTCCAAATGTAAAAGTTCCAAAAGTTAACTATCCCAAGTAGATTCCTTTTAATTTCCAAAATCTCTTTCTTATATTAGTTACTAGCGTTTGGTATCAACGGGTGGGTAGTGACGACACGACCTAGACTCAAGTGAACATACGCCAAGCAAAATGACCAAGACGTAAATGACTCAAAGTAAACTTCATATAGCAACATGACAATTTGAAGCAATACTCCAAAACAATCTCTATGACAACCTAAAAATTTAGTGATAAATCCTTAAGACTTAATATGTTACTTGAACGAATGGTCGGATACTTATCCTATTCCTCAATACTACTCTAATAATACCTCTTGTCTTGCGTGCCCTCGAAACATTTAATAACTCTTTATTATAAAAAATTTCATTTTAAGTTGTTAGTTTCGTTTTAAATATTAAATAACAAGTTAATTTCTCGTTATTCAATATTTCTTATATGAAACATTTTTATCTATTTACATTTCTTATTTTTTATATACAAATATTTATAAGTTTTCGAATAATTCGTTTTGAGTTATTATTTGTTTCGAGTCACAAGTCCGAGTCATCAACTCTCGGCTTATATAATAAGTCACCATCACTACAAAAAAAAGGCTTTCAGAGACTGAATTTCTAGGGACTGATATATCAGTCACTGATACATAGCATTGGTAACAGAAACATCAGTTACTGATACTTTTAAGGACTGACCTTTTATTGACTAATTGCGGCAACTAAAAATCAGTCCTTGATTCAGTGACCCCATATCTGAGATTAAATTTCAGTTACTAATATGCCTGTACGAGAAAAAAATATGGAGGCAAATTTGTTAGTGACTGAATAAGGGTGACAATTCAGTTCCTAGTACAGGTACATCATATCTAAGACTAAATTTCAGTTACAAATATATTTGCGCAATAAAAAATTTTGGCTGAAAATTTGTTAGTGACTGAATTATAGTCACAGTTCGGTCCCTAATACATGGAGATCATAGCTAAGACTAAGTTTCAGTTACAAATATGTCTACACAATAAAAAGGTTTGGAGAGAAATTTTTTAGTGACTGAACAGCCACACAGTAACTTATTTGTGTGACTAAATGTACCAGAATAAAATAAACAGTCACACTTGATCCGACTTGTGTGACCATTTCAGAGTTACATCTGAGGCTACAGCCACACATTTGAATATTTTCATGACTATAGGTATCTGGTAAAAAAAATTTTGATTTTTTAGTCACTTGTAATTTGGGACGTGTGACGGATACAAATAAGTTTGAAACATTAGTCACACTATATATATACATATGTGACAAATATATGTCACATAATTGAAAAGTGTGACCAAAATCCATATATGGTCACACGAAGTAATTGTGTATGCGGCTAAATCATATACTCAAGTTTGTCACACATTATTTAAACGTGACTGTTAGTTTTTGTTGAAAATTTAGCCACATATGAATTTAAGATGTGTGACAACTGAAAAGTAAGTTTGAAGCATTAGTCACGATATGTATTTAAAAGTGACAAATATATGTCACACACTTCAACAGTGTGACCAAATGTCATATATGGTCACACTAAAAGATTTCATGTGTTAAATTTATATGTAATATTTTACATGTCACACACTTAGTTTTTTCTAAATAAGATTTCCCTCTCAACTTTTCACTAGCTAAGTCTAAAATTTTTCCCAAAATAAAATTACCCCGCCTAAATTTTTCCCAAAAATCAAATTACCCTCTACCATCTTTTATCTTTTATCTTTTCTATGTTCTCAGATCTTATCCCCAAAAATCAAATTACCCTCTACCATCTTTTATCCCCAATTAATCTATCTCACACCCTTCTCCACCGCCACCCTTCACCGCCTCACACGCCGCCTCCCGACTGACCACCACCTCCACAGCCGCCTCACGTGTCGTTTCACGCCACCAAGAACAAGAAAGGTTGTGGGTGGTTTTCCGGTGCCTAATTTATCTTTTCTGTGTTCCTGTTGATAGCCTTATTATTATTTTTATTTTTTTGACGTAAGTTACTAATCTCACAAATATCAGTTGGTATAATCAGTCAAATGATTGTATGTTGATGGGTGGTTTCCCGATGCCTAGTGCCTCAGATGTGTTGTAGGATGCTTAATCTCACAAATATTTTCTTGTCTAATTCAACTCAGTTGTTGACCAGTTCACTAAATTTTGCATACCCTTACAGGAGCTATGGCGTAAGAGGGTTGAGAACTACTGGGATCTATTGAGCTCAAAAATATCAACCAACACTATCAGGAATGTGATGGACGTGAAGGCGAATTTGGGTTCATTCGGAGCTGCTTTGAGGAACAAAGATCTTTGGGTGATGAATGTTGTCCCTGAAGATGGACCAAACACATTGAAGCTTATTTATGATAGAGGCTTAATCGGCTCAATTCATAACTGGTACGTATTTTTGTATTCGCCACTTTTTTTTCTGAAACAAATGGGTCATTTCTCACATTTTAGTGATCATAGTCACAAGAATTTTGCCACTAAGCCACCACTACATTGTAATATTTGTTAGTTTATAAATTGTTTGGTGAAATGTGGGCTTACGAGCTTATTTAGTTTCGGCTCATATTACATAAGCCCCAATTTTTTTGGCTTATTTGTGACTTTTGGGCTTATATAAGCTTATTATATCATAATAAATTTATATAAGCCCATAACTGTCGACATAAGCCAGAAACTTGAGACTTATATGTAATATAAGCCGAAATCAAATAAGCTCGTAAGCCCACATATAAGCTTAAACAAACACACCCATAATTTGATTATACCTTTGATGATGTATATTTCTGTTTACTTGCTTTGATATCGTTATTTGTTAGTATTGAATATTAAGTGTACTAAAAAAAATGTTTTGCATAGTTCATCTATCAATATGGTTGCTTTGTAAAATATCATTCGTTAATGACACAGCTTGATATTAATTATTATACATGATGTTTGTTTGTGTGTGGATCTAAGCACTTTCTTGTCGCTAGTCCGTTTATTTAAGTTTTCACTTATAGTAGATAAGAAATAACAATGTTATGAATGTGTGGACTATTTGTAGTACCGTGAGTTTTTGGTTTGGAACTTTTCTAGGTGCGGATAGAAAACAATATAATTTCTATGTACAAAGTTTGATTATCTTTGAGAATATGTTGCTCATTATGCCATATTTTCATATTTGTTGCTACCTTGTTTCTCAATTGACGACATTCAATACTATGGGGGTGTTTGGCTAAGCTTATCGCCTTTTCAGAAAGCTATTAAGCTTCGTGACTATGTTTGGATAAGCTTATTTCAAAGAGCTTATGAGGTGTTTTAGGTTGAAATCAGCTAGTATGCTAAATACTACTCTTCTCATGGGTGTTTTTTGAGAGTGCATAAGCTACCCTACAAACTATCTTTTAGCATTTTAAAGTTGAAGCAGGAATTGAAGATTATTGTCACCAGCTCATTAGTTTGTTTTTTGTATACATCAGGGCACCTACAAACCATCTTTTAGGCATATGTCCACTTTAGCTGAAACCGCTATCAAGGAAAACAAGGAGAGAGTGAAAATGCTTGTTACTGCTGGTATGTATTTATGAAACATTGAAGCTTATTTATGATAGAGGCTTAATAGGCTCAATTCATAACTGGTACGTATTTTTGTATTCGCCACTTTTTTTTCTGAAACATTTCATATGTGTATATTGGATAGCAATTGGGTTAAAGGTGAGTGTTCTGCTGACTTCCTTCACCTCTATTTCTATTCATGTAGTTCAATAGAATGTAGATTTGGATCTATTAGATGGGAAAAATAATGGTGATAGATTGGTAGGTAAATTACTTCCTTCACCTCTGAATATCTGATTTGCATCATTTCTTACTGTCACATTAAACGTTTTTCTCATGCTATCATTTGAATAGTTAGCTAGATTCTTATAGAGTTTGCTGTTTGGAAACATGTTTTCGAGTTGCAAAAACAGTGCATAAACTCCATATCACATAGTGTAATAAGCAGCAGCAGTGGAGCTTTTTCATCTACTTGTAATAAGCAGCAGCAGTGGAGATTTTATGTTCTTAAAGGTGGCGAGTCACTTAATGGTAGGCTTGCCCTTTCTTTTTAAAAGTTTTGGCTCTAAATAGTCAGAATATGCTATTGTTTCACTAACAGTTTTTGTTTTAAACAGATCCCTTGTATGTGCATCGTCAAACCTGTTATCTTTTTGGGAGAGAAAGAAGGGTAGCAGACATCCCTACGGATCATCCATCATGCAGCAAACAGCATGCTGTCCTCCAGTACTGGTATAATAACCTTGTGAAGTGAGTTGATCTTTTTAATTTCCAGACACTATATCTCCTTGTTTCTGACCGCTTCTGATTGCTGTTCACTCTCAGGCAAGTTGATGAGGAGCAACCCGACGGCATGATAGCAAAGGAAATCAAGTAAGAACACTAAATCTCTATTCTATGTTGTTTCACTTCAGTTAGCCGTTGGATTCTCTTGAGCATGAAGTTTTATAATAGAGGGTTTCTTTGCCTTAAAACAGAATTAGAAAATATGAATATTATATAAGTTCAAACAAAATGTTCCAAAAAAGTGTTGATGGGTCGGGGCAACCTGACGTAACCTGATTGGATGTTTTGACTTGTTACTGAATCTGCATATCTAGCCACCTTTGCTCACTGTGTGGTTTAATATAAACTTTTGCAATTGCAGGGTAATCGTATTGAAGCTGAACATTATTATGAACTTATGGAACAAGATACGGTTAAGTTCGGTAACAGTAGGTATGTTGTTACTCTCTTCATTATACAGGCGCTGGTTATTGCTGTTCTTTCGTATCATGTACTGTCTTTCGTTTCAGATTCCTACTTATTTCTTCTGGTATAGTCTATGGATACTATGCAATCATATTAAAGGCTGATGAAGAAGATTTCGGGGGTCATGGACCCCTTCTTCAAGAGGGACTTTTTGCGTCAATTACACTCTTCCTGGTAAATTCTTTAATCCATGTGATACGACCCGGTTAGGGGTTGTGTTGGTCACGTTAATATCTCAAACACACACACGATTATGACTAATAAAACACGTACTACTTATCTATATTAAGCTACGATTAAGAGATATAAGATAATAAGATAACTAAAGAAGAGAATAAAAAGAGAATAAGAAGAATGGAAGGCTTTCACTTAATCGAATTACAAACGAGCAGAGCTTTCGCACAATACATGAAAAACTGACAATGATAATGCATCCCATGCCTTCTATTTATAGGCAATGGGAAGGGAATAATGCTAAGAATATTCCCTAGCATGTTTCTAGAAGAAATTAACTAATGTGGCCGGTCCATGGACTACTAATGGACCGGACCATAATTACAAACAATATAGTCCAAACTAAGCAACATCTATCGCATTTGATCAAGACTTGAATATTACAAAACGTGTTCCTAACAATCTCCCCCTAAGTCTTGATCATCAATGTTGCTCGACGTCATCTTTGCTTCTTCGGCTTCTGACGTCTTTATAATCTTTGTTTCTTTGTTCTTGTATAGTGATGATATGATGTTGTCTCGATCTGCCAATCTCCAACATCTTTTCGTCTTCTCCATCATGCTCATATGTCTTTGACTTGTTTTTCTGCAACATGTTCTCACTTTTCAATCTTAAACTTGCGAAAGGTTGAGGTGCTTGAACTTTTGACTTTACTATCTCATATGTTGAACTTTTGTAGTTACTGAGTCGTTGAGAGAACATTTCTTCAAGATATAAGCATGATGGAGTCTTGATGGTCGAACTCCAGCTCCTCAGCAGCAGCAGCATCAGCACGAACCAACCGGCACTTATAGGTTCAGAATTGAAATCATCAATAGCATAGTGTAAAGACTTTCTCAAATCCTAACCCAGGCCGTTCTGAACTGGATTCCCCCGAAAGGGATAACACGGACACACCGAAGTACACCCACGATTCAGTGAGTCGCTGGAGATCACCCCATGACTGTAGACCGTTTGGAGCAAACACTAAGCGTAACCCACAAGGAGTTACCGAAGTGACCTGCTGTCAGAGTTGTTTGATGTTGCTCTGGCAGGATTTCCATTCAATCATTGATAATCACAATTGTGACTTCTCTCATGAATGTTCTTGGCAGATTGCTAAGATCTGCGAAGGACACTTTCTTAATTTTACATCTGCTGCCCATGATGTAGAACAACAGAGTAATACTAAGTGTACCTAAGAGATCTTTTATGAATCTCATGGCTCTAGACTCAATTAGTGCACATTTGTTTGGTCATCGGAGGCGTGGAGCAGATTGCCTCCTTTTCAATATCAACACTCTCGTAATGAGAGGTCGATAGATTATGAAGGGTTCTCCGTGTGAATGAAACAAATGTCTTTTGAGAGACACTTGAGTGGCTTAGAAGGTTTATTAGTGCGTCACTGGGTCCATGACGTCTTTAGTCTTCAATACCGGTGATGCTCATCAACCAGTAGATTATGAATTGAACCCGGTGTCTGCCCTAAGGTTGAACAAATGGAGGGCTATTTCTTTTCACCCTTTTCTTTGCTTTTCTTTTTAATTCTTCAACCCCTTCTTTCTCCGTTCATTCATTTTCTCCTTTTTATATCATACCTAGGACTTTCTAGTTCTAAACTATTGGTATTGTCCTTGGGTAGATCCCTCCGGCTCTGGCGGATCATAGGACGGTTTTCCCTAACCTTAGTCACCTTATAACTCCATGACTATCCTAATGATGCCATAAACCAAACCATTGAAAATCTCTCAAAGTGTCGATAATTGTAAAGACATTTTGTTGACACCTTGAGAGTTTGATGATTTTCAGAAATACTCCCCCTTAACATGTGCGCATAAGTAATAAATTTTGAAATTTGCACATGCCGGAAAGAGTTGGCACTTTTGAATTGATTGACTTTCAATGAACCTGATCATTGCGAGACACGCTTACATCACCAGTTAAACTGGCTTGAAATTATTACCCGTCCAGATCAGATTCAAAGATTATCGCTCGAAATCGGTACATTCTACTCAGACACGTCCTTTGCGAGACACGCTTACATCACCAGTTAAACTGGCTTGAAATTATTACCCGTCCGGGACATGTCCTTTCGACTACTGACTTTCCTATTCATCAATTCGAGAGTCAATTCTGAGTTTGAGCACACGAGATTCCAGAAATGAGACATCATATTTTAATCATCTTTTTACTTCTCCCCCTCAAAAATAGCATACTCATGATGTTTTTGGAAAAACGTTTATGATTAAAATATGCTGTTTTTGAGTTTTAGGGAAGAATTTCAAGAACATTTATATTTCTCAGAACAAAGATTATGTTTTCAAATACTCCCCCTTAATAAGGGAATACTTGTCCTTATGAGCAGAATGTTTGAAAAGACTTTAGAAAACATTCTGGTTTTAATTCTGCTCATAAGTAAGAAGCTTTCGCTCCTTTTTCAGGATTGAGGCACTGAAGCGTACCTCAGGGTCCTTTCTTTGAGGTCCGGGTTGTACACTGTTATGTGTGCACAAGCCGTAATGCATAGGCCAATATGGAAAGAATAATGATATAAGAATAATGTAATAAGATAATATATTCTTACATCAACCGCCTTTGCCAAAAGTTGAGAATACTGGGTCAGTTCGCTGAAATAGTCTGATAGCGAAAGGTGGACGACCCCCAACATAGCTTTCTAGCCTCCTCATCTGATCACGATGATATAACCGTTCTTCAATCTTCCAGATAAATTCCTTAACTTGTCGCACCTCCTTAGAATTCCATCTTCTTGATTTTCCCAACGCTGAATCTTGAACCCGATTAGCTAACCCATCACGTACACTCTTTAAGGTATCGTCACAGAACTTATGGATTTCAATGAATGCCATGAAACGGTGGAAATATGTTGTGCTTCTGTAAACGAACCCAAAGACTGGTCTATGTAGCATGGTGTATTGAGGGTCCTTTTTGCTGTTGAGTAGGAATTGCGGTTCAACAAGGTTTAGCTTCGTCTGATAACTTTCGACACCAAGCTGGAGATCCTCTACACGTTCTTTGATGATTGTTCTCCTGATGTAGTGACAGAGAGAGGTACTGAGTGCATATCGAAGCTCGTTTGTTAGATGTTGCAATTTGCCTTGAACTTTCATCAGATACATGTCTTCGATATCATTCAGATTCAAATCAGGAAGATCAGCCTCAGAGAATGTGTAGAGATTGTTGTCAATTCTTTTTACTGTGATCTCTTCGAGAAATATATAATCACATCTTCTGGATCCGCTCACACTGGTAACGGCCACTATTCTGAGATCACTGTAAACTGGTTCTCGTGATTTCTGGAGAGCAAGTTTGTACTTGTACCAGGTTTGTCGTTTAGAATACCAGTGATGAATCCCCAACTCTGCATCACGATCATATTTCACGAGCTCTTTAACAAACAGATGTCTGTTAATAGCTTCTTCTTCAATAGCTGACTGTGTGTAGTGAGCAGCTGGTGTGAAAGTAATTGACGTAGCATACTTTGTCTTTCCTTGTGCTCCGTTCTTTAGAAGTTCCAGATCGTTGTTGAAGAAAGCTTGGAAGGGAATTTCTGAGTGGTGAGATCTTCGTATCACAGGAAGTGGCTTAGTCCAATCAGTGATGAAAGGTTGGTTCTTGCCAACTCCCCTGACTACGTCTGGATTAGCCCAGTCGAAGTCACTTGACATTGCGCGTGCAATGTTTTCAAGATGATATTCAAGTTCGGCTGCGCTGTTGGATTTATCTTTCAGAAGAATGAATGCATCGTTCTTGATCCGTCGAAGTTCCCATTTGGTCATCTTCTTTATGTTAAGACTTCTTTTGATCTCTTGAGTAACAGCAAACGTGCTGTCTTCAACTCGGGAAGCTTCGTCAGTCGGAACCTGAGCACTTGCCAGATGATCAAACCATTCATTCCCTAGCTCATCCTTATCATTATCAAGCCAGGTGACAATAGCTGGTTCATTAGATGACTTCTTGCTGTGTGATGACTTGGATTTGGAGGGCTTTGGTTTTGGTGGTGACGGTGGAGAATATGGTTGATCTTCTTGCGGCTGAAATTCCACATCTTCAGCCGTGAAATGCTCATGGTGATGTTCGGTTTCAGTAGGACCAGATGATTGATGTTTTGGAGGTAGAGATGATGTTGTATGTCCAGTTGGCTCCTGAATATGAATCCCAGACCCGCTTTTGTGTTTCTTATGTTCGGGGTTTGGGTCCTGATCTTCCTCATCATCCTCTCGAATACGTTTCCCTTTGTCAGCAGCTTCCTTGCACGATTTCTTCTCAATGTGTGCTTGAAGAGCCGCGATCAGGTTGATTTCTTCTTGAGAAGGAGAGGTGATTTCAAAGAGTCTGTCGAGAAGCACAAGCTCGATATATTCAGTGGTGAGATCTTGAAGCGGTTTGTTTTGGGAAGAAGATGAGACGGCTTCTTTGATTTTGTCTTCAAGTTGTGAATCAATATGTTTATTTATGTTTTGTTGAAGATCAGGAAGAAATTGCTTGACAAAATGCCTTGTCTTGCGTGTGATATGATCTTTGATATTAAAACCAAGGAATTCATCTATCTTCTTCTTACTTTCCGGCATCTCTTCCACTTGCTGAGACAAGTTCTTGACTAAACTTTCCATTTCAGCCAATTTTGTTGTTGCTTGTTTGTCTCGTTGTGCTTGTGCTCTCTTTACTGCCTGTTTAAGTTTCTTTGCTGCAGGAGACACAACTTCAACTTTTGTAACATGGACGATTCTTCTTTTACTCTTTCCTTTGTAAGCCTGTAGAATATTCTCAGAAATAGTTGCTTTAGATTTGGGTGATGAAGATCTTGAAGATGATGGAGTTAGTGAAGGAATTGGTTCATCAGATTTAGTTGTTGAGTCCTTATGAGGTGAGGGTGGAGGTGTAGGATTCTCAGGAGGTGACCCAGGAGGTGTCTTTGGTGAGGACTGAACTGGTGGTTGTTCCTGTTGCTGTTGCGGGTTACTAACGACCATCGCAAGTTCAGTTGGAGGAATGGCATCTTTATTTGTGTCCTTTAGAGGGGAAGGAGGAGGTGTTGGAGTGTGAGAACGTATGTAGCTATCTGCTTCCAGGTTCGCTTGAGCATCCTCCTTACGTTTCCTTTCTGCTTCCTCTTTTCGTGCCTGTTCCTCAAGATCCATGGCAGCTTTAGTTGTTTTATCTCCCAGAATGTCCCTTTCTTCTTCCATGTTCCAATCTTCTGTATCATCGTTTCGTGGTTGTTCCCCATGATTGTCGTCAAACATAGAATCAGAGATTTCCTTGTCAGATAAAACAATATTGCTATCCAGATCCTTTTCCTTCTCCTCCTGAGTCTGTGTTCCCAAGTCGGGTTGATTAACCGAACTTGTTTGTTGAGAAGAAACCGATTCAGCCTTATCGAGTTGATTAATCGTATCGGGCTGAACCTTGGTTGATGCAGCTCCAGATCCTCCGGGTTGATTAACCGGATTATCTTGGGTTGAAGCAGCTTCATGAACAGTTTCTGATCCTCCAACTCCATGTATTCTCTCATACTCCATCTGTTGCTCCAATACTTTCCTTGCCCTTCGCTCTTCATCTTCCTTTAATGACTTGAGACTCTGCTTTTGTGCATTTTCCTGAGAGATCTTATTATGAAGTTCTGCCTCTTCAACAGTCATAAAGACATGTTCTTCTTCAGATTCAGATGATTCAGAGTCAGATTCAGTATCTTCATCAACGATTCTACTCGGTTCAGGTTTTGGTTGGGGTTTGCTTGGTACTCTCCTTTTGATGACAGTAGTTCGGGGATGTCGTTTCTTTGGTTCAGAGACACTTGATGCACTACCCGTCTTAGTCTTACTTCGAGAACGAGTCTTAGAAGATCCTGATTCTTCAACTAACTTAGCAAGACCCACACGATGTTCACGAAATGCCTTGTCGTAGTCAAGATATGCCTTAGTTTCTTTTACCTCATCAGTCATCAGAAATTCTGGCAATCGTGCACCTTGTTTGCGCGTGCTTTCTTTTGGAAAATAGACTTTACTTAAGGTTTTATCCATACTGTACTCATGAACCTCTTGATCAGTTGGACGCTTATCAAGGTCTTGATGTTGATCAAGTAGATAGCTAATGAGAACCTTGGTATATCGTACAAATGGAATTTTCTTGGAGGCTTTTCGCATAAGGTACATTATGTCTTCCCAAATGAGAGCAGCAAAGTCAATTGGTTCTTGGTTCACAAATCCCCATAAGACTTGAAGATGAGAAAGTCTTGGATGCTCAAACCCACTATCTCTTCCAGATATGGAATGGGTTATGATGAAGAAGATAGTCCTCCAGGGTTGAGGAATGTATCTAGCATTGACTTTGGAGATTGTGGTTAATGGTGTATCTGGCTGAACATCATAACCAATGTCAACCAGGAATTGCATGATTTCAGACTCTGAAGGTGTCGGGTAAAATTGTTTAGAAGTTTCAGGTGCATCTGGAAGTTTTAAGGCTTTACGGAGTGTGGCAGGTGTGACTCTGATTTTCTTACGATCCAGTGTACAAGTGAAATACTTGTCATCATTACTTTTAGTGAAGGTATCCCAGAATTGATGAATGTATAGTTCTGGAATGATGTCCGAGCTATCAAGAAGATCTCTGCACTTATGAACTTTGAGAATCTCCACTGCAATCTGGCAGCTTGAGTCAGAGCACTTGATCTTGTCCAGTTCTACACGCGAATTGTTCTTTCCAATTTCCAGAGTATACCCGTGAGGAAAGACTTCATCTTTGGTGAGAGCAGGAAGAGGTTGTTGTTGTGAAGTTGCCATTGATGTGTTTCTGGATCAACAATCATATACAAATATACAGAATGCATGTTTGTTAGAAATTGTTAGCTTAAGAAGCAACACATGGCACCCTATTGTATTTATGATTGGTTGTTTCATGCTTGGTCAAAGAATTTATCAAGAGTTAGCCAAATTCTATAAAATTTGATTAATTTCGATAAGTATAAAAGGATATACCTAAGGAAATTGATCAAAATTCTATATCAGATCACAACTGCGATAATTATGTCAACTGCGATAATTAATGACAACTGCGATAATTATGACAACTGCGATAATTATCCAATCAAGATAAGTATCCCAACTGCGATATTTATCCAACTGCGATAATCATCCCAACTGCGATAATTATGTCAATCAAGATAATTAAACCAATCAAGATAAGAATCTCAACTGCGATAATTATCCCAACTGCGATAATTATCCCAACTGCGATAACTATCCCAACTGCGATAATTTTGACCAACTTCGATAAACTCTTGTACAAGAGTTTACGAAAATATTTGACGATGAACATTCACTCAAATCTTATCGTGATTCATTATAACTTATGATTTGTGTCCACAGATTTTTACAAACAACTTAAATGACTATTTTGAGCATTCTGGCTAAGTTATAACATAAACGAACCACAAATACGCAAGAATCAAACTGCTGGTGTTCGTGTTCTTCATAAACCCTTAAACTTAATAGATTCGCTTAATGTGTTTCTGGGTACAATTCAAGCATGCCAACATTCAATTAAACATCAAACAACAACTTTCCAATAAACAAACTACACAATAACACATTCACAAAGTTTTCCCCAAATCGTCGCTTAAACCCTAAAATTCAATTAGAACAATTAGTGGTTTCTGGGAGTAATTAAGCATTCAATATAGGTTTATAAACAATGTATAAGCATTATCGTACAATTGTTTTTAACACAAACACTCTTAATCATAAATCCCCAATTTTACGCAAAACCCTAGAACTAAGCATCACAATTCTGATCGTTCTAGCCGTTGGATCATGATTCTGTTTGAAACCATCTTTAATAATGACATGATAAACATAAGAACACTCACAGAAATCAAAGATCTTGATCGGATATGCAGAATGAATGTAAGCCGTTGATGATGGTGGGTGGGTTGTATTGAATACGGTAGGTGAAAGTGGCAGAGTAATAACTGCGGTGAATTAATTTTCTAGACTTTAAATATCTACCAATTAACTTTGCAATTATTACACATATAGTCCCCTAACCTTGATGACTTTGAACATTAAGTCCTAAACCACCATCATGCAAACACTAAGTCTCATTTTTGACATTTAAGGCACACAACTTTTCTATCTTAAAATCTTATCACCAAACTTTGTGAAGCAAAAATTTCTGAAAGTATGCAAGTACAATTTTAAAACTTTGGGAAAAATTATGTCTCCCCCTCAACACGTGTTCAAAAATAATTAGTGACATAAAAAAAATGAACAACGTGTTGGATAAGGGTTTGTACTTGCATGTAGTTAGATTTTTTTTTTTTTTTTTTTTTAATATATTTACAAAGATAGTTTGGATGTTTGACTCATTTATTTGTTTTTGAGAAAGTTTGTCAATTCTTGGGGAGTCAAACATCTCATTCCAATTTGGTGAACCAGTTTCACGAAACGATCATGAGGTAAGGCTTTCGTGAAAAGATCCGCCAATTGGTGTTCCGTTCCCACGAAATACAACTCAACGGTACCCTGCTCCACGTGCTCCTTGATGAAGTGATATCTGAGAGCGATGTGTTTGGACTTGGAATGTTGCACAGTGTTGCACGAGATAGCGATAGCACTTTTGGAGTCACAGTACATCGGGATTTTGTTGAATATATAACCATAATCCATCAGTTGTGATCGCATCCAAATGATTTGAGCACAACAGGCAGACATGGCTACATATTCTGATTCCGTGGATGATAGAGACGTACAATCTTGCTTCTTTGATTGCCAAGACACCAGCTTATCACCTAGGAATTGAACACCACCGGATGTGCTCTTTCTTGTATCAATACATCCCGCATGATCCGCATCTGAAAAAGCAGTTAGTGCAAAACCAGAATCCTTTGGATACCAGATCCCCAAATGAATGGTTCCCTTGATGTATCTAAGGATTCTTTTAACAGCAGATAAATGTCTTTCTGTTGGGTTAGACTGATAGCGTGAACATAGGTATGTGGAAAATACAACATCCGGTCTGCTAGCGGTGAGATACATAAGAGACCCAATTATACTACGATAATTTGTAGGATCAGTGGGTTTCCCATGTATGTCAGCATCTAGCTTCGGGGATGAGGAGGACATAGGGGTGTTATAGGTGTCACTAGATGTCATGCCATGCTTTTTTAATATCTCTTGTGCATATTTAGACTGACTCAAGAATATACCACGAGGTGATTGGTGAACTTGTAATCCTAGGAAAAAATTTAGTTCACCGATCATGGACATCTCAAAGTTTTGTTTCATAAGTTTTGCAAAAGCATTTGAGTACTTTTTATGGGTAGACCCAAAAATGATGTCATCCACATAAATTTGTACGATGAGAATGTCCTCCCCGTGTTTTTGTATAAATAGAGTCGGGTCCACAGATCCTTTAGTGAAATGATTGGCAATAAGGAATGCTGAAAGTTTGTCGTACCAGGCCCTCGGGGCTTGTTTAAGGCCGTAGAGAGCTTTCTTAAGCCTGTATACGTGATTAGGATGTTCTGGATCGACGAAGCCCTCTGGTTGTGAAACATACACCTCTTCACGAAGTTGTCCGTTCAAAAATGTTGTCTTCACGTCCATTTGATAAACTGTGATGTTCTTATGAGCCGCGTACACCAGGAACATTCTCACTGCCTCAAGCCTAGCCACTGGAGCAAAGGATTCTTCGAAGTCAATTCCTTCTTCTTGGCTATACCCTTTAGCAACCTACCAGAGACTTGTTACGAATAACCGTTCCTTCAGCATCCAGTTTGTTTTTCCAGATCCATTTTAAGCCAACAACATAAACTCCATCTGGTTTTTCAACGAGTTCCCAGACTTCCAATCTTTTGAACTGATCCAACTCCTCTTGCATTGATTCAATCCAATTGTCGTAAGTCATGGCCTCTTTAATATTTTTCAGTTCAGCTTGACAAACAGTGAGAGCGTAGATGCAGGTTTCACCATCTGTGTGGAGTTTCTGTCGTGTCATAACTGGTTTATCTAGATTGCCGATCACATTAACTAACGGATGATCCCTTGTCCATTTATGAGTAGATGGGTAGTGTTGAATGTTGTGATGTAGATTTGACGGTTCCATGTTGCTCGAGGAAGATTCTCCTGAGTCGGGAATGGTTGGGGGTGGAGCAAATGGATTGAAAAAGGCATTTCCGTCAAAATCTGGTGGTGTTGGAACATTGTTAGAAATGGGGGAAGAATCTTCAACTGCTGGTTGAGGTGTTTTATTCATTGATGATGATGATTCAGGTTGTGGTGCATCTTCAGCAACTACTGTAGAGGTAGATGCTGATGGATCAGGTGCTTGTTGTATGACATGTTGAGCAGCGGAACTGGTGGAAGCATCTGATGCACTAGTAACACGAACGTCATCAAACATTGGTGTAAACAAATCTTCCAGATCCTTCCTGTTGAAAGGTAGGGGTGCAGCCGAAGATTCAGGGAAGTTTAGACGGTTATGTGCGGGTTCTAAGCGGTCTTGCTCAGAAGCCATTTCAGTGAGTTCATCAAAATTAGCGTGTATGGTTTCTTGAATGTCCCTAGTCCGACGATTCCAAATTCTGTATCCCTTGGAGTTCTCACAGTATCCAACAAATATCCCAATATCTGCTTTAGCCTTAAGTTTACCAAGATCATCTTTATCATTCTTCGGATAACACAATGCTCCAAAGACGTGAAAATAGTTGATGTTTGGTTTTCTTCCTTGTATAAGCTCATATGGTGTTTTGCTGTGTCTTTTGTTGATCATGGCACGGTTCTGAGTATAACAAGCAGTATTGACAGCTTCAGCCCAAAGATAATCCGGTAATTGAGCATTGATCAACATAGTTCGAGCTGCTTCCACGAGCGTACGGTTTCGTCTTTCAACTACACCATTTTGTTCTGGAGTGCGAGCTATTGAAGTCTGATGAACAATTCCATGTTTCTCAGTGAATTCCCGAATGATTTGATTCTTAAATTCAGTCCCGTTGTCTGTTCTGACGATGCGGACGGTGTTGCAGACTTGAACTTGAATCTTTGTGAGAAACGTGATGAGGATAGAAGGAACTTGATCTTTAGTCCGAAGGAAATAGACCCAAGTCCATCTTGAGTAGTCATCCACTATTACTAGAATATACTTCTTCCCGTTAAGACTCTGAACTCGCATCGGACCACACAAATCCATATGAAGCAGTTATAGGACATGGTCTGTGCTGTGTTCTGTTTTGGGAGGAAAATGAGCACGGTGACTTTTCCCTTGTTCACACGCAGAACACAAGTGATCCTTGGCATATCTAAATTTTGGTAAACCGTCAACTAATTTTTTCTTGGCAAGGTCAGTGATGGTTTTGAAATTGAGATGAGACAATCTTTTGTGCCATAACCAAGCCTTTGTGGGATGAGCCTTGGAGAGTAAACAAATAGGAGTGGAAGCTGTCATGCCTTCAAAGGAGATAGAATAAAGACTGGTTCCGCGTTTCCCTTTCATGAGGTCGTTTCCTTGAAGATCACGAATAAAGCATGTTTTCTCCCTGAATGCTACTTCCAAGTCTCCATCGCAGAATTGTCCCACGGAGAATAAATTATGACCAAGGCCTTCAACATAATACACACGGCTGATTTCGATGTTCCCATTAATGTAATCCCCGTAGCCCATAATTGCAGCGAAGTGATCATTCCCGAATCTGACCGTTCCGATAAACTTTGCCATAAAGTTATGAAGAAGTTTGAGATTGCCGGTCATGTGTCGGGAGCACCCGCTATCAACAATCCAAAGGACAATTTGAATCACCTGCATCACAAACATTGGAAACAGGTGGAGAATTGATAACGGTTGGATCCGTTGGGTTAGAGACACAAGAGGTTAGTATTTTAGGTAACCATTGAAATCCTAAAGTGTGCTGTAACCAACGTTGCCAGGTCCAACTAGTCTCTGCCTTTTTCCTAATGTATGCACTAGGTGAAGTAGTTGTTTTGGATTTGGGCTTGTCCATTGTCTTCTCAGAAACATCTAGTGGGGGCATTCCTAAAATGGACTTTGCACTGGTTTTAAGCCTAGAGGAAGCGCCACTAGTTCGTTTCTTTCTCTTAGTCAGCAAAGTTTTAGCAACACATTTTGTATGATCACCAGATAGTATGCTATGACGACAAAAAACACAAGTAGCATCAACCAAAACATCTTCATTAATATTTAAAGATTTAGCATCTGTTACATCAATCTTAGAACTAGACTCAGATAAGTGCAATTCTATTCCTGATGTTACATTCGTCTTATTCAAACTACTAGCTGGAACTTCTTCAGACTTAGATAAATCCTGCCTAGGTTTCTTGACTCTATTCTTCCTCTGTTTCTTGTGAGTCTTGGAATGGCTGACCTTAGATGTGGTTTCTAGTCCTGTGGAAGTACAAGTAGCTGAATTAGTGGTTACATCAGATGCTTGGGTATGTTCTTTGTCTACTACATACATCCCTGGGGCAATCTTATGAATGTTTGCTTTGCCTTTGTCTAAAACTCTGATTTTCTTCTTTAGATCAATAATGATGTGTTGGAATTCTTGATTTTGTGAATCTAATTTTCTGTTGAGGCGGACTGTGTCATTTCTGTTTTGAAGAATTTCATCCAGTTCCTTTTCATTTTGAAACAGTTTAAGTCTTAAGAAAGCCTTTGTTTCCTTAGTATTTTCAGGAACATGACTGTTTTGAAATGATAAAGATCCCATGAGATTTTGAAATTTTAGTTCAAATTCAGCACTCTGTTTTTGACACCAGTCAAGCCTTGTTTGAAGATTAAAAACTTTGTTTTCCACATCATTGTTGATCTGTCGAAGATTCTCATTCTCATGTACCAGATTATCAATCTCTATACGCAACATCTTAATATCCACAGCATGATCTTTCACAAGTAAAGCATTACCAGATTCATAGAGCGAATTCATAATCACAGAGACCACGTCATAACACAAAACTTTTTCCAAGAGTCGATCATTTTCTTTTGCTAAAAATTTCTTTTGAAGTTTTTGACGTTGAACCTTGTCATCTTTAGCTTTGAAAATGGATTTCATAGATGCTACTTCCGTGTATAACTCATCTTCCCATTTTGTTGCGCATTTCTTCAGATTTCTGACATGAGGAAGAATTTTCTTTCGAAGAATCTCTTTCTTTTCTTTCTGAACAGGAGAAAGAAAAGACGAGACAGGAATTTGAGAACTGAACTCAATTTCATTCTCCAAACGAGAAATGTCATCCATAAATGTCTGAAAATATCGAAGAACCCGACATTCTTTAGGCATTTGTGGATCAACAAGATCCTCTGTCAAACAATCTTTGAAATGTACAGCAGTCGTGGGGACAGGAGTTATAGACGAAGGAGCACTTATGTTTGTGTATGTTAACGTTTGTTTTGGATGGTCCTTAGGAGGGACAAATGATTTGCTCAAATGAGGTCGTGCATTATAATCATAATGTATTCTTGAAAACTTTGTTTGTGAATTTGATCGACCCTCAATCTTGTTAGCAAGAAAATCAGTTTCTTCATCAACAGAATACATAACAACACGTTGAAAGGTATCATCTAACAGAAATGTTGCATTGTATAACTTGGGATTGTCTTTGAGTGCTATGTGTAAATTACGGGGTGTGTCACTTCCAAGTGCAAAACTTACTCCTTTAGGACTCGGTTTCACAACATTTTTTTTGAATTTGTGTTACAGAATTACCCGTTTTATACACAATATTTTGAAATTCTTTGAGTTTGGTTTCCAAATCCAGAATTTGATCAAGATATGAGTCAACACGTTTCCTAGTGGCTTGCTTTTCTTCAAGAAGATCCTGCTGAGATGTTGAAAGCTCAGATTGAGTTTTTAACAACTCAGAAGTTAAAGCATCAATTTGTTTTTTGGATTCAAATTGATCTTTTTCTTTTTGTGAGAAAAGCTCAGCTTTGGCAACGGTTAGCTCACGAACTTGACTTTCTAAATTTTGAACTTTTACGTATTCTTGTTGGAAAGCCATTTCAAAACCTTTTTCACGTTTATCTTGTTTTAGATATCCTGAAAGTTGTAGTTGGTAGCACTCATTATCCTTTGTTAACAATGCAATTTTATCTTTGAGCTTTTGATTGATGTCATTGCATTTTTCTATTTGTGACTGGGTGGTCAATAACAAGGCCTGTAACTCCGAATCTTGATCATTCAAAGGATTTGTTTGTTCAAGATGATCACAATTGCAATCATCAATGGGATCATCAAATGAAACAACGGTATTATCATCATCAAATGATACAACCGTGTTGATTTGATCATCGGATGGTGATGAGAATGAATCATGTTGATCAAAAGTTTCATTTGTAGATGAAGATGCAGATGGTGAAGCAATTTCATGGATGAGACATGTAGGATCAGGTACCTGAGAAAGACCATCGGTATCATAGACCGGGCCTGACTCGGACATGTTCATTTCTTGCATATTAGCCATAAGCATGACTGCAGCGTTTGCCTCAAGATCTTCCATTTCATCATCTGATTCCACATTAGCCATAAAACTTTGATCATTCTGAGTCAACCTTCCGGCAGCTTTTTCATCTTTGAGTGCCATCAGAAGAGCCTCTTTGTGATAAGCACTGCCCATTGTTCGTGGCTTCGGACAAGCATTTGCCATGTGACCGATCCCCCCACAGTTGTAGCATGTGATAGACGTATTTGCAATGCCTCTCTGAACATTCCCAACAGTCGGATTTCCTCTCTGATCATTCCCCATATTGTTTCTGTTTGCCCCTGCAGTATTGAACCTATTTCCTCCTGACTGAACCCGTTGAGTACCATATCCACGATTTCCCGAACCATATCTGCCTGAAGACCTGTTTTGAATTTCTACTCTGCCATCATTAACAACTGCCTGATTTCTGGTATTTGATGATGAACGAAGACGGTTGTTGGATTTGGTGAATCTGCCAAATGCTTTAGCAATCAATCCAAATGCTTCATTAAGAGAGTTGAAAGCATCCTCTTCTTCATCATAATCTACATTTGAGTACATTACTGAATCGGTGTTGTTGTATGGAACCATCTGGTTATCAGAGTATTGTTGTGGTGCTTCATAGGAAATGATTTGGTTATGAGGTTGGGGTGGAAGGCTTGGTTGAAAAGATGATTGGCCAAATTCCTGGTGTGGTAAAGAGAAGTTAGATTGAGCAACGAGAGCAAGTGAGTTTGGTGTTGGTGCTGGTGTGAAACCTCCTCGTGCTGCAATTTCTTTATCCACTTCTGATTGATGTTGTCTGAGGTAATCATACATGAGTCCATATTTGACATCACCAATTTTCTTTGTCTGCCTTACAAAAGTTGCGTATTTCTGCCATTCAGGACCAAGGCATCCAAGAAATTTGGAGTTGACAGCAATCTTTGGTAACTTTATATCATGACGATCAAGGTCATTGATAATGTTGGTGAAACGGTGGTAGTAAGATTCAATGGTTTCCCCTGATTCCATGATGAAGTGAGTGTACTCCATATACAACTTTGACTCAAGATCTTCTTGGTTTAACTCTGTTCCTTCCATGAGAAGATGAACATGTTCCCACATATCTTTGGCTGTCTTTTGAGCATCAATACTTCGATAGATAGGATTGGGAATTCCTTGAAGTATGAAAGACATTGCCAATTGGTTTGCTTCTTGTTGTAATGTTTGCTCAGTTGTGTAGTTGGCAACAGGAGTGGGAGTGGTTGTTTCTTCTCTCTCTGAAGTTGCTGGAACAACAGTAGCTGGAATAGGATAGGGTCCTTCTTCAATGACTTTCTTGAGGTATTGACCATGAGGTTTTTTGAGTTCAACGAATCTGAGGAATCTACTAGCCCATTGTACGTAGTTACCCGGAGTTAGCATTGGTGGAGTTTCTTGACTTCCAGCTTCATGACGTGATTGCTGACTACTAATTGCCTCACACATCTTGTTAAACCAATGAGGTTCTCTGGAGTAGGATGAATAATTCTGCAGTTGTTGATTCTGTTGCATGATTTGTTGTGGGGATACTTGTGGTGGAGAGAGAAATTGATGCTGTTGCACGAATGCTTGTTGTTGTTGATACTGAGGATGAAATTGCTGTTGTTATGGATGTTGCTGTAGCTGGTAGTAGTAATTGAAGTGAGGTGGTTGAGACATATCTGGATCTTGAAGATAATTAAGATATGTGTTGATGAGATATGTTAAGTTGGTTTGGAAATCTAAAGATTTTGTCCAAATGCGATAAGTACTGTTCACCAAATGCGATAAGACAGTTCACCAAGTGCGATAAGGACAGTTCACCAAGTGCGATAAGACCAGTTCACCAAGTGCGATAAGGACACTTCACCAAGTGCGATAACCTTCAATAGCGATAACGAAAGTAGAAAATGCGATAAAACTATAAAGTGCGATAAATAACGACAATTTAAATATGTTATCTTAAAGTGCGATAAGTTATAGCAAAATGCGATAAAATATCAAACAGCGATAAGATAAGATATCAAACTGCGATGATTTATGGCAATTGCGATAGTTTTATCACAAATCCAAGTTCGATAATTCTCAACTCTTGTACAAGAGAAGAGAAGCAAACAAGTCGAAGTATTATCACTTTCTAATACAAGAAAGTACAATACTGAGTCCCAATGCCGATAATTGAAGATCTGCCAAATGCGATGAAACCCTAACTTATCTTGATTCGAACTACGATAAAACCCTTAGTTATCTTGATTGCAACTGCGATGAAACCCTAACTTATCTTGATTCCAACTGCGATGAAACCCTTAGTTGTCGAAGTTCACTCAGAAACCAAAAAATCTCACTTTTCATCAACTTTTCCTAATCGCTAAAAACACGGATTACACCAAATCGTCCAAATAACCAATAAACTCGATTGTTTTTTACTTTAAACGATTAGTAATCACAAGATTTGATGAAAAATTAAGCTTGTTAACGTAGAAAATATAAAATTCGATGAAGATTTGTGAAATTTTAACGAATTCAAAGCAACTTTTTCAACACGAACAAGAGTTTAACGTTAAGATTTGAACGAAAACCTTATGAAATCTAGAAAACCAACGTAATTAACTATACTAATGACTCAAAAACACGATCCTAATTATCCCTAGGCGAATGATACCACTTGTTGGTCACGTTAATATCTCAAACACACACACGATTATGACTAATAAACACGTACTACTTATCTATATTAAGCTACGATTAAGAGATATAAGATAATAAGATAACTAAAGAAGAGAATAAGAAGAGAATAAGAAGAATGGAAGGCTTTCACTTAATCGAATTACAAACGAGCAGAGCTTTCGCACAATACATGAAAAACCGACAATGATAATGCATCCCATGCCTTCTATTTATAGGCAATGGGAAGGGAATAATGCTAAGAATATTCCCTAGCATGTTTCTAGAAGAAATTAACTAATGTGGCCGATCCATGGACTACTAATGGACCGGACCATAATTACAAACAATATAGTCCAAACTAAGCAACATCTATCGCATTTGATCAAGACTTGACTATTACAAAACGTGTTCCTAACAGGTTGTATCGGGATAAGGCACCACTTTTAGCGTGTGCGAGCTCCTTAAGAAAATAGAGAGAAGAACTAGAGATTTGTTTATCTTAAACTTTGATTGAATGATTATAATAAATGATTACAAGAGTATTTATAAGACAAAGTAGGGTAAAACCCTAAAACCTAAATAGGCCATGGGCTCGGCCCAGGTGTATCATTCCCCACTCCTTCAAAACCACCTTGCCCTCAAGGTGTTGTCTTAAAACATTCTTAATTGACTTTCCTAAATAAACATGAAAACAGTACTAAACAAAGACACGCAAATAAAGATAGATTATATGACATAATCTTTATGCCATACGTTTAGACTTCTTGAGTCGTTTGGGCAGTCCGTCCTCCTGCAACATTGGCGTAATCCGGGATCCCATAATCTTCTTTGAATTGCAGCCTTCGCCTTTTTCTTCTTTCGTATTGCTTTGCCTTGGACATAACACAACACCATTCTTTCGTCTTCCGCTACCCATGCCATAACACTCCCCACTCCTTCAAAAATCACCTTGCCCTCAAGGTGATACGAAGAATATGCAGATTGAGAGTCCGCTAATTCCTCGCTTAAATTCAAATTTATTTCATCCAAACGACTATCAAATTCACCGCCTCCATCCTTAAGTGTCAATATCACTCTATTCAACTCATCCTCGCCAACCTTAAGCGCGTCGCCACCACCCACAACCTCTTCAACTCCAATATACTCATCAGCATTCAATGACCCTTCAGCCTTAGGTGAACCAAATTCACCCTTTAATGGTAGAATGACATCTATTTTCTTTTCAACGATGTGCTCTTTCTCTTCCTTTGCAATTGTCTCAAAACGAACCTCGGTGATACGAGCTTTGAAGAAGTCTTCTCCCAAAGTTAAAGGATTGGACCTCAAAAATTCCCAAATATCTAGGTTAGCGAAGCGTGTTTCCGCCGCACGGGTTAATGAAAAAGCTTCGTCTAAAGTTTTGGGATTTGACCTTAAGAGTAAACATTGTAGATCCAGTTTAAGTCCGGAGATATAAAACGATGTAAGTAAAGATTCAGAGATCCCCGTTACTCGATTTGCAAGTATCACAAAATCACTCTCATATTCGGCCACCGTACCCATTTGCAAGAGCTTAGAGAGTGCGTATTCCGCGTCTTGATCGCTGCCGCCTGATGCCATGAATAATACTCAAGCGATTAATAACTCAAAAAATAAAAAAAAATTTCTGATGAATAGTACCCTCGATGAACAGTACTCTGATGAATAGTAACTTTTTTCGATGAACAATACCCCCGTGAACAGTACTCTGACGAACTATGAATAGTGATCAAAGAACAGTACCCCGTGAACAGTACTCCGACGAACAAGAGCAGTCCACCAATTCTGAGCATCACCCTCTAGTTTGAACGTGGCCAAACGAGTTTTAAACTCATCATCACATCCCAGAACACGGAACAACTTCTCGACGTGCGTAATCCAATCCTCCGCCTCATGGGGAGTAACAGCGGACCTGAAGGTGAGAGGCTTTAGCTTATTAAACCTCTCGATCCACACGTGGATACCAGCTGGAGGAGCAGCGGGTGGAGCAGTGGGTTGAGCATCACCACCACCACCACCTCCAGAAGGACCAGCCCCATTCCTGATATTATTGGTGACCTCAGTCACCACTCGCGGAAGAGCAGCAGCCACAGCAGCGGCTATCATCTCTTCAAAATTGGGGCCATCATCCCCATTAGAGTACTGAGTAAAGCGAGTGTTCACCATCTGAACGATTACAAAAAGGATTAGCAACAACAATAAGGGAAATAAGCACGAAATGGAAGACGAAACAGAAACCTATGCCTACCCAAAGCCTCACCAGTCAAAACTTAAAACTTAAGGGTCAAATCCTATGGTCCACATGTTTCACAGGCCAAAGCTTATGTACGACAGGTCGCAGCCTGGGCTCTGATACCATAATTGTAACACCCCAACCCGGCAAGGGTAGAAGCATCACATTATGGTGACAAATCAAAGCATACATACATATTCACAGCGGAAGCCAATAAACATAATCATTAAATAAACCAAGTCAACACGACTGGAATTCAATACATAAGTCTCAAATGAAAGGAAGAAATAATCCCAAGGAAATACATAACGAAATAGATCCAATATCAATATGCTGAATAAAATGGTAAGACTAGGGTAGGACATCATCTAAGGCAAAAGCTTCACTAACTCTCATCCCAAGCATAAATCCATCTCCCAGCTAGATACCTGCCGCACATGGAAAAGAAAACGTGCGGCTGAGCTTACAAAGCCCAGTGAACAGATACATAATAACAAGCAAAGATAACGAAACAAAAATAAAATGAAGCAAAGGGGAATGTCATAAGGTATAATCAATGCAATAAGAAATAGGAGATATATAGGATAGTCATCTACCACGAGCCCATACTCAAAGTCATATCTCAACATCATAATACTCAAAGTCAAGATCTCACAATCAGAGGGGATACCTCTCAGGCAACCAGATAATATGAGGGGTGTCCTCATGTATCAAAAGGGGTGGAGTGATCAGCTCCCATAAATGTGAAAGGCGTGTATAGCACACATGCACCAGTCACCTCAAAGTCATACTCAAAGTCATAGTTAAATCCACTAAACATACATGCCTAGGATTGCAATCCATACGCCCCCACTCAAAGTCATCTCAAAATCATAATCTCAGAATCATAATGGCCATATCATAATATAAAAGGGGACGGCGTGAGAAATCACTCCCCCACACAGGAGTCATGCCAGTGGTGCATCACAGACATGGCCAGGTTACCTTCCTGGCTAGGAAACAAAAGGTGGCTCGGGTATCAAACTAAGAGTCAGGTCTCAAAGTCATGCAAACGGGTTCATCTCAAAGTCATATCAAAGCATATCTCAAGGTCATGTCAAAAGTGAATCTCAAAGTCATATGAAAAGGTTCATATCAAAAGGTTCATAGCAAAAGGGTCAAAGCAAAGGTTCATAACTCAACATCGAAGCATAGGTGATAAGACACCCTTACTAAAAAGGGTAGAGTATCCGTACCTTATGTCGAAAGCAAAAATAGAAACAAGCACAGAAATGGGGGAAAGCTCAGAGTCTCTCCTTCTTCACACCTAGAGGAGTAGAAGGGGATTACAAATCATTCTAAATTAATCATCTTTCCATTTTAAGTAACTTTCCCTTTTTAGTAAGTTTCCACTTTTAGAAAGTTTCCATAATTAGAAATATTTAGTATATGGCTTAATTTGATTACCATTTGCTGGAAATAAAGTATCTTTATCATATTTACACTTTTGGTCCTTAAGGTTTTCACCATTTACACTTTACACCCCTTAGTTACAAAAGTTACACTTTAACCCTTCAATTATTCATAGTTACACATTAGCCCCTTATTTTATCAAAATTACTCCATGAACACTTATTTTATCATGTTGTACGAAAGTATCCACAATTATTCATGATTCACACATTTAGTCCCTCTAGTTATCAAAATTACATATTCAGTCCTTAAACTTACAATTTCAACATTTAATTACCAATAGTTACATGTCAAGCCATTAAATTATCAAAATGACACATAATTCCCTGAATATATTTATTTATTCAAAACAGCCCCAAGTTTCTAGAAATTACAAGTTTGGTCCCTCTATTTTAATAAAGTTACATATTAAGTCCTTAGAATTTACATTTAAATCATTAATTAATAATAATTTCATATTAGCCCAATAAATATCCAAATTTTCACATTAGTCCCTGAATATCATTTATAACACAATTCAACCTCAACTTTTCAGAAATTACATGTTTAGTCCTTGTATTTAATTAATTTCCATTTCGAATTAACATTTACAATTTAATTCATTTTCTCACAAATTTTACATATAGACCCCCCGTTTAATAATTTTTACAGATCATACATGATATATAGAACATGAAAAAAATAGCCCATGAGTTTTAATATTGACAAAACACACCCTTTCATATTTAATTTCAAATCGGTAAATACCAAAATATATCAAATTAAACCCTAATTGACCCAAATAATTATGCCATCATTACCACATCATTATTGTTCATTTAAGATCAGATCCTCTTAGTTTTAAACCCTAGATGAATCGCTAGGTATTTTTGCCCTTATTTTCCCTTTTAGCCGATTACACATAATTCACCAAAAATAGTTTTAAGCTTCAATAAATCAAATAAGCATTTTTCTAGTGTTATATTAAGATCATAAAGCCCATGAAAATTGTTCACTAGTCCAGGAAAAATCGCATGCATGATTTCTTAATTTAATTCGATTTAGGGTTTCAAATACACAATAATTATCATACGAATTATATACAATGCATGGACCATTTTTATTATTTTTCTCACGTTAGGTATGATTAATAGAAGCTGAGAAAAATACCAGGGAATTTTTAGAACGAGTGGAAGAGTGTTGCACGATTTAGTGATTCTCGGCTAGAACTTTCGAACCACAAGAATTTACCACGGCTTCAAACGGGGCCAAATAACCTTGTACACATTTTTCCCATATCACACATAATGTAAGAACTCCAGGAAAATTAAGAAACGAATTTTTACACGATCGAATGAATTGTTTGGGAATATAATACCTTTCGAGTGATTATAAAGAAGAAAATCAATAGCTCTTGATCTAGGCCTTTAAAAATCGACTTGCTATTTTTCCAAACTCCTTAGTGATGCAATGAACTCCAGAAAATTGGTTCTTGGCTATGGGAGTGATCGAATGAATTTTTGGAGAGGGTTTTGTGATTGTCGGCTAGAATGAAATTAGGTTAAATCAAGGAAAATACTAGGGGTAACTATAAAGGGTAAATGGCCGAGTCTTAAGGTGATGAATGGGCAGTATTTTCGGTTCTATTAGCTGGAAATATTACTTACCAAGTTTAGGATTTAAATTGTATTTATCTTGTACCTTTAAATGTATTTTAATTACTTTAATTATGTAATGTTTAACATAATTCGGCCATACAATATTTTGAGTGAAATAATGCACTTTTGGACTTGTAAAAATATTAATAGCATGCTTCATAATTATTTCACTTGATTTGTAGTTCGTTTCCAGAGGTTCGGGATAGATTCGAGACTTTTATAATACTTTTTATTCATTTTTAACACTACGGGGGTAATATGGTAATTTTGCCACTTGTGTAAATGTTAAATGAGATTGTCAAAATTATTTGGGATCATAACATGTGCATTGCCAGAAGTTTGGAATTTATTTGATACATTATAAGCTTTTAATTAATTTTTAAACTAGCAGGGGCATTTTGGTCTTTTTGCTCATTTTAGATTTTAGGGTTTTACAATTTATCTACAGATAGGGGACTGACACTACTTATTTAGTATTGTATGTTGATGATATTGTTCTCACAGCTTCCTCTGAGTCTTTGTTACAACATATTTATTGATTTGTTGCATCAAAAGTTTTCGATGACTGATCTTGGTTCGCTTGATTATTTTCTAGGTATTATCGTTACACGTGATTCTTCGGGGATGTTTTTATCTCAACGTAAGTATGCTGCTGAGATCCTTGAGCGGGCTCATATGGTTAATTGCAACCCCAGTCGAACTCATATTGATATTGAGTCTAAACTTGGGGCTGATGGTGATCCGGGCGACATTATTAGGAGTCTTGCAGGTACTCATCAGTATCTTACTTTTACTCGCCCAGATATTTCTTATACTGTGAAACAGGTTTGCCTTTATATGCATGATCCCCGAGAGCCTCATTTCTCGGCTCTTAAGCGGATTTCTAGATATGTTCGTGGTACTGTTGGGAATTATATTTTCATAGATTTGATGATCACAGAACAAGAAGAATGAAACATGAAGTATACTGAAATGATAAGCAAAATACGCTAAGTAGATTCTACTGCTGGTCTGTTCCTGCTGGTAGTGTATCTGTTTCTGCTGGTCTGTTCCTGCTGGTAGTGTATCCGTTACTGCTGGTAGTGTATCCGTTCCTGCTGGTAGTGTATCTGTTCCTGCTGGTAGTACAAACGAAGCTGCTGCTGATCAGTGAGTCATACTGCTGCTGGATGGATAAGGATGAAGAAGATATTATCCTTAGATAATATCTAGATATTTGTTCAGTCAACAAAGTTGTAAAACAAGATACATGTTGTATCTTAATGACTGACACATAACAAGCAAGTAGTAGACAAAGTCTTATCAAATTGTAAAAGGTCTCCTTGGACTATAAAAGGAGATCTTACCCCTTAGATAAAAATATGTTTTACAAGTGTTTAGTATGCTTAGAATTTAAACACCAAAGGGTGTCAAAATGTAAAACATCAAAGAGTGTATGTGTGGGAACATCAGACAAGGGGTCTGATGTTGTTATGTTTGTTTAAGCCTCAAGGTAATCAAGGTTTTCCTTGATCCCTGTTATTGTTGTAGAGTAACCGTGCTATATTTGATCACATAGCATTGGGGCTGAGTTTAATAACAAAGAGAAAGTTTGGCAAAACCTTGTTGTGATAGTATTGTTTCTTTCATTTGAATATTCCGCCAATATTATCATCATGCTAGTCATAGACAAAATCCTAGATCAAAGGTGTAACAACCTAGAGTCCATAAACGATCACAAAACTTATTGTTAGTAACCTCTAAAATAAGTTTTCACAGTTGGTATCAGAGCGGGGGGCTCTGGATCTAGGAAAAGAAAAGGTTTTAGCTAAAGAAAGAAGAAAAATTCGGATCTGGTTCGTATTTTCGTAACTCACTGCAGGGCTCTTTTCAAAAGGCGATAACTCCTTCGTTAACCGTTGGATCGGGCTGAAATTTTTACTGGAGGTTCTTGGTATATCAAGGTAGATTCTCACCGGAGGGATCTTCAATCTGAGCCTTAGGTTGCAAGATATGCATCGTTGAAAACTGCTGCAGAAACAGTTGAGGTATGGTCGAATTTTTGGTTTTTCTTTCTTTGTTTACACACACAAAGGGGAAGAATCACACACAGAAGAGAGTTGGTTCTTAAAAGATAAAAAGGCTTGTTTATCAAGTTTTTATTGGTGAAAAAGATTATTTGTTGCTTATTTGAAGTTAAAGTTGAATTTTTCAAAATTGTGTTCTTATCATATCTTAAAGTGGTTGACTACACTTTAAAGATAACTTGTTCGTTCGTTCAAGTGACTACGAAATGACAAACACTTAAAGGAGATACGTTGTAGTACTCAGTGTCTCATAGAAGATGAGTTTATTGTCATGAGATTGCGGTCTCCCTATACAAGAAAGTTGGGTATACGTTCGAAGTCAGATTTAGTACAAGATATAAGACACAAGGATGGTTTTTTTCTGTTTCATCATCAAGTTAGTAATGATTGGTTTTTCTTCATCAGTCATAAAAGCCTACAGAATTGAAGATTCGAAATGGTTAACATATGGGTTTCAGGGGAAGCTTAAATGTTTAGATGTATAACCATTTATTGTATTTGTGCAATACCACAAGGGAAAGTTATTGATTCTTGATTTGATATTTTTATAGTATATTATTTTCCAAGAGAAAAGGCAACGTATGCGTTTTCCCCGAGTCGTGTCCCAACGAAGGTCGAATATCGAGTCTTTGTTTCGGTGTCGAATACGTGTAGTGAATGCGTGAAAAAGAGTGATTGATTTGTGATTTTATACTACGAATAATGAAATTATAAAAGAAATTAACTAATTAATCTAATGAAACAATTAAACTAAGCATATGAATTTTAAAAACGAAAATTTGAAATTAAAAACGTTACGCGACGAATTATAAAACGTAAATAAAAGTGATTTTGTAAAATTTAAAACTTAAAAATATAAAAATAATTTTCCTATAAAAGAAATTTTTTGGAAAAAGAAATATATATATATATATATATATATATATATATATATATATTATATATATATATATATATATATATATATATATATATATTTTTTTTTTTTTACTTTTTAATAATTTTTTACGAATTAAAAACTAATTATAATATAAACTTGATAAGGACAGGGACTAAAATTGCCAGAAAAACAAACTATTTTAATTCTAAAACTACCTAGATTCGATTTTAACTTCAACAGAAAATTGAGGGACCAGAAATGTCAATTTCAGAAACTAGCTTTATTTATTTTCTTTTTGTATCAGTCCTAACAAGCTACTTTCAACAGCTTAAAACAAGCTCAAAACTCAACCAAATTTTAAAATAAAAGCTGTTTTGGAAAGCTTATCAAACAGAGATTATTAAAATCTAAAAAGCCCTATCACAAAAACTTAATTGCTAAGTTAAATTTGGCCTAGATCAGTAGTGAAAAACCACAAGTTCTGCTGCACTATTTGACAGATCTGATAAGCATTTGGGGCAGATTTATAATCCAAAAATAAGCAGTTAAATAAGCACTAGACCTGAATCCCAGATTTTGATTTTAAACCTTATTATGTGAGCTATTTGAAAAATCAAAAATGAAGGCCTTAACTTCTCTAGATAAGCCAGAAAATTGCTTAGATCAGCAGTTATAATCTTGAGTCTGCTGTGGCTTGTTCTGTGACAGCAGGTAGAGCAAAATGGCGCAAAATTTTGTGCAATGCTACTCTAATTTATCCTAACTTTTGCAATCTTCTTTCAACAACTCAAAGTACCTAAAAAAAATGCCGAAAAGTAAATTCAGATGAGCTCAGCTTACGTTGAGCTTGTCTAGGCAGTTTGAACCCAAGATATTACTAACTCATCAAAAACACTAAACTAAGTTAAATTCTTTTAAAACCTATCTGAATAAGCTAATTTTATCTAAACTAAGCTGAATCAAATCTTAAATAATGCACCTCAACAGCTTGAACCCTTAATCAAACCTCACCCTATCTCAATCTGTTTTTGCCATTTACTCTAAACTATTTGCTTCCAATCCTAAACTAATTCTACAATCTATTTATCACAATTATCTATTAACTAAAAAACAGAAAGCAAATTTAAATAAGCAGTCACTAAATAAGCTAAATAAGCTAGATTAGTAATTAGGACTTACAAGTTATCCTGCTGAAATGATCTCAGAATAAAATCAACCCAAAACTACCCAGGCTTATCAGCCAATAATAATAACCCAAATCTCCTTTCTGAACAGCTTAACACCACAGCTTATCCCAGCTTATCAGCTTCTTTGACTTTCAGCTATGACTTTTTTTTTTTTTTTTTTTTTTTTTTTAACTGGCTAACAGAAGATTTTAACACGAAATAATAACTAAACAGAAATTAACTTGAAATAAGGAAACTAATTTAAACTGGAAATAAAAATTTTCATTACTGAAGATTAAATATTACAAAGGCACTTGAAACTCAGAAAACTTGAAAACCTATTACAAACTAGAATTTAAAGACTTAAAACAATAAAAATAAAACTAGAAAAATTACAAAGTCGAAATGGGGAGAAAACATCCTCTATTTATAGGCTACCACTGAAGCTTCCAGGCCCTCCAGCTCATCAATCCGTGTGCTCCTCAGCTGCTAACCACCCTTGGATCGTTTCTTTCTTCCCACGCTTCATTCTTGGCCCTTGGATCAAAGTAGTGACGCGGTTTGACCAATAAGTGAGTCCCACGTGTCCCTGGCAGTGTCAGGACCTTCCAGAAGGTTTTAATCATTAGGTAATTATTCGGTACGAGGTAATTTTGGGCGCACAGTAAATTAGGGTTCTTCGGTAGTGAATTTTGGGGATTATTCTTTGCGCGTTGTGTGTGAGGGTGTGTTTTTGTTGGTTGACTGAGGGGTAATATTAGCTTTTGACCGGGAATTATTATTTGTCCGGGTTATATGGTTTGGGTCGGGTTTTGGGTTTAGGGGTGTGGGCTTTATTGTATGGACTGGGTTAAGGTGTGGGATGGATTGGGATATAGAATGGTGGGCTAGTGGATGGTTTGTTTAAATCCGGGTATAGAAGTACGAAATGTTTTAAGGGTTAGTTTTAAGTTTAGGTAATTTTAAGGGACTATAGGTGTAATTTCTGGATTCTCAAGGGACTATTGCTGCCATTTTTTTTTAAAAGATGATCTAAGGGTTGGAGCTGACAAACTTTGATAGATGGAGGACTTGGGTTGACTTGTTGACCATAATTACTTCCCGGCATCGGCTAAAAATAACACTTCCATATCTCGTGCTCGGTTTCCCGGTTCTTTGCTCGATTTTGTCCTTTTCTTCGATATCCATGCCTGCATATGTAAAAACACAAAAACACAATATATTTGGCATTTTGGTCGGGGTTTTGGTCATTTTGGGTCCGGTTTTGGTCGAGAAATGGTATGTGTTTAAGCACATACCAATTCTTACTACTATTGATTAGTATTAGTCTGTAGTTGTAAAAATCATATTTGTATACTTTTTCTATTTGTTGATAACAAAAAGGGGAAGAGACGTGGTGGATAACATAGATTAAGGGGAAGACAGTATGGTTTCATTCATGGTGAGATTTAGTTATCTCAATTTCTCTACTTCGTCTAGGAAAATTCGTACAAGAACGTGTTTGTTTTGTAATCATCAAATAGGGGAAGATTGTTGGGAATTATATTTTCATAGATTTGATGATCACAGAACAAGAAGAATGAAACATGAAGTATACTGAAATGATAAGCAAAATACGCTAAGTAGATTCTACTGCTGGTCTGTTCCTGCTGGTAGTGTATCTGTTTCTGCTGGTCTGTTCCTGCTGGTAGTGTATCCGTTCCTGCTGGTAGTGTATCCGTTCCTGCTGGTAGTGTATCTGTTCCTGCTGGTAGTACAAACGAAGCTGCTGCTGATCAGTGAGTCATACTGCTGCTGGATGGATAAGGATGAAGAAGATATTATCCTTAGATAATATCTAGATATTTGTTCAGTCAACAAAGTTGTAAAACAAGATACATGTTGTATCTTAATGACTGACACATAACAAGCAAGTAGTAGACAAAGTCTTATCATATTGTAAAAGGTCTCCTTGGATTATAAAAGGAGATCTTACCCCTTAGATAAAAATATGTTTTACAAGTGTTTAGTATGCTTAGAATTTAAACACCAAAGGGTGTCAAAATGTAAAACATCAAAGAGTGTGTGTGTGGGAACATCAGACAAGGGGTCTGATGTTATTATGTTTGTTTAAGCCTCAAGGTAATCAAGGTTTTCCTTGATCCCTGTTATTGTTGTAGAGTAACCGTGCTATATTTGATCACATAGCATTGGAGCTGAGTTTAATAACAAAGAGAAAGTTTGGCAAAACCTTGTTGTGATAATATTGTTTATTTCATTTGAATATTCCGCCAATATTATCATCATGCTAGTCATAGACAAAATCCTAGATCAAAGGTGTAACAACCTAGAGTCCATAAAAGATCACAAAACTTATTGTTAGTAACCTCTAAAATAAGTTTTCACAGGTACTATTGCTCATGGGTTATAGTTGTTTTCTTCGTCTACTACATCTTTGGTTGATTACTCAGATGTGGATTGGGCTGGTTATCCTACTACTCGACGGTCGACGTCGGGTTATTGTGTGTTTCTTGGCTACAACTTACTTTCTTGGTCGATTAAGCGTCAACCAACGTGATAAGGATTTATTTGGTACCTTTTTAAAGGGTCATTTAATCCCAAAATTGTATAAATATGATCAAATATTGCCTCAAATCGCTTCTTTTTGTATTTTAGGTACTTCGGACGAGAAATCTGGAAATCGGCACTTTTTGGACGTATTTGGACGAAAAAAGTGAAGAAAACGACAGAGTCGCGAAAAAACCTATCATACTTGGAGATTTGACGGCGTCACAAGCTACAACGTGACACCGTCCCTTGTTTGTGAAGCTGGATTTTTGGTTCAAGTTTATCAAGTGACGCTTCAGAGGAATTGGAAGATTCTACAACCTGACGCCGTCAGGTACAAATTGGAGATGGGAGTCACGTGTTAAGCTAGAAAGAGACGGCCCAGAACAATTAACAAGTGACGGCCTCAAGATATTCTTGACGCCGTCATAACGACGACTTACACAATACGAAACCCTAAATACGGCGAGCTGACGGCGTCACGACCTATAAGGTGACGCCGTCACATTTGTAAATCTATATATACTTTTGCATTTTTTCATTAATTGGGGGTAACACTTTGGAGAGGGAAACCCTAGACGTATTTTACTTGTATTGTAAGGCTTTTACAGCATTTTAGCTTAATGTTTCAATAAAAATAAGTATTCCCTTTAATCATTCGATATGTCTATGTAATGTTTGATTATGTGTTTATCTTTTCTTTGCTTTAACATGTTAGCTTAAGTTTATTTGTGTTTGCTTAGATCTAGTGAAACCTAGTTATTGAATATTGATTATGGTTTGCTCGTCATAATATAAGATATGTGGACAAGAAAGAAAAGATGGATAAGAAATGAATAGATGAGTAAAATGAAGATGTGTTTTTCTCGGCTGAAATGAATGAAAGAGTATCCCAGTTCAATTTGTTTTACTTACCAAATATAATGGAAATCGAGCATAATAAATAGGGCTAGCAAAAAAAGAGCAAGCAAAACATGAAACGCTCTAGCATGTCGTTTTCGTAATGTGAATTTATAGTGTCGGTATTGATAATTTGGTTTATTAAAGATAACTTTTGTTAATTGATTAAAATAACCAAAAAGCAAGAACTAGTTTTGGAAATATATATATATGTTTTTATTAGAAACTGAAAACAACAACACTCCACTATTCCAAATGTGTCACTTTCTATCTTTCTGACCACAACAGTTATGACTACTTCTTCTCTGTACTAAAACCAGACATGTGTTTCAACTATCTTCAACTATCTTCAACGAACCGTTAATCATTCTTCATCAAACACTTTACCTCAAAATTCTGTACGTAAACACCAAATTCCCTCTATATCTTCTCATTTAATAAGATACAAATGATAATCTTTACAATAAAACCAATTTTTTTTTTAACCTTTTTTATACCAACTACACTACTACAGTAGAACTTTTGTAGCTTATATATTCGATTATTGTCATGTACTATGTTCCCCCTCATTTTTACTCTATTTAATGCCACAATTATTTCCTTCTTATGCAATCAATGCTATTCCATTGTATAATGCTAAATCATGCTAACTGCTAATAAAAATATATACATATTTGGTGAGTGTATCTTATTTTAATGTGTAAAATATTTGGTGGGTGATACTTACATTTGGTTAAATTTTATATCTTTTCTTTTTGGGCGTGTTTTTGTTTCCACTTTTTTGTCGGTGTTTATGAAAATCTTGAATATAAGTACTTTTTGGGACCAATTTTCATGTTTTCTTGAATTCATATAAGAATTCTGAGTCTTGGGTGTTTGTTGTTTCTTTCGATTATATCGCGGTGTGATGCATATTGAATTTATAGATAAAAATGACTACTTTGATCCCTGGTGTATTGTTGAAGTTGCTTCAGCATATGAACACTGATGTAAAAGTAGGAGGAGAACATAGATCATCTTTGTTACAAGTAGTTAGCATTGTTCCGTCTTTATCGGGTGATGAGCTTTTTAAGAACCAAGGGTTTTATTTGAAAGTATCGGATTCGTCTCATGCTACTTATGTGTCATTACCTAGTGAGCATATTGATCTTATTCTTAGTGATAAGATACAATTGGGTCAGTATTTGTTTGTGGATAGGCTTGTGTCAGCCTCTCCGGTACCAGTATTACAAGGCTGTCGGCCTGTACCTGGCCGACACCCTTGTGTTGGTACTCCAAAAGATATAGTGGGTACTAAATCCTTGGGTTTTCTTAATAATAACGGTAATGGTAATGGTCCTGGTAATGGTAATGCCTCTAGTAGTGGTAGTAAACAAGTTTTGGGAAGGTCTAAATCACAAGTGTCGAAGTTGGTGATGGGTTCAATTGAAACAAAGGGGTTAAAGTCAAATTCGTTTAATTCACGAGCTGCATCTTTGTCTCCAAGGAGTTGTTATCCGTTGCCTAATTCGTTTGAGAAGTTTTCTAATGGGATCAAACAGCAGTCTAGTATAAAAGGAGTGGATAAGACGGTTAGCAGATTGAGTTTTGGCGGGAATGTGAGTTCGAGTTTGAACAAGTCTGGGATGGGAAGCTCGATAAAGAACTATGTTTCACGTCTTGATTTGGGTCAAAAGGCTCTTAGGAAGAGTTGGGAGGGTAGTATGGATGTGAGGACTCCAAGATTGGATGTGACAAAGAAAAATTTAAAGCCTGAAGCTTGGAGTACAACAGTGAGTTCTTTTTTTACTTTGAGCTTGTAACTTATATGATATTTTCTTCTAATGATCAAATAAATGCAACCTGAATTTAAATTACTTACCATTAACATAATCATATTTCAAATGAGCATCTTAATTGTGCCGTACATACTTGTTTTGATGCTCATTTTGAGCAGCGGTACATATGTGTTTCCATGCGCATTTTGAAACTCAGTATTGTGACTTGAATAATCAGTGTAGACAATTAGTTGATTAGATTCAAGGATATGTAGGTCAATTTACTTTTATGTCAATTATCTGTAGATCAGTAGATGTAGAGCGGGTTTGTTAATGGGTCAAAATGGCTTTGGGTCAATACAGTAATATGTGTACAGGTTTAACCCACCAATACACTTTGGTTCTCTTCTTTTATTTTTATGATTTTGGTATATAATAACGTGTTAAATATGACTAGAAAACTGTATTACTAATGATAGTATGCAACTTCATATGGATAAATAACTTTGGACATTCTCAATACTTGATACATGTCATTTGACTTTTAACCCGTTTTGTGTTTCGAAGTTTTTGTCTGTATTTTACCCATTTGACTTATTATCATCAATATACAAACCTAATTAACCCATATCCGTATAAGTTAATTCAAATTTCCACATTGTTAATAATAAGTTTCGATACAACAAAAGTCCATCTTCACAAAATATGATTATTTTGACCGTCACTAAAAAAAAGCAAATACTTGATCACTTTTGCCCAAAAGCTTAAACAAGAGAAATATATCAGGAACGCTGCAAACAAGTTGTATCCTATACGGTAATTTTTGTCTACAAATATTGATGATCAATGGTGGAACAGAGCCACAAAGAACTAGAAAGGGTGATAATATTTGACCTGCTAAATTTGAGTCTTCGCCTGAAATTTTTTTACTGAAGTTTTGTAGTTTAAACAAGGTAAAAAGTAAAATTTTGTTATTTTAGTTATCTTCCTAATAAGTTTACGAGTAATATTTGAACTTTGAGCATCTTAATAGGCAAGTTTTTTCTTTGTTTTTCCAGCTTTTTACCTTATCGATTCCCGTTTCTAAATTATTTGATGCAGGGGAAATCGACGAGTGAAAGGACACCATCTAAAGTGGAGCATAAAAAAGTAGCTACATCTGTGAAGTCATCTAAAGAAGAAAATAAGGTCCAGACATCTACAAAAAGAGTTGCTAAAATCGGAGATGTGGTTGATCGTGATCTTTCTAGTAAGCAAAAGTCAACATCTGGTAGAAAAGCGTCATCAGAAGTTTCTAAAAGTGGATTACCTGTAAACATGATGAAGGTTTCTATCAGTAATAAGAAACTGACAGATGCAAATTGTTCTTGGTCTTCACTTCCATCTACTATATCAAAGCTCGGAAAGGTATAATCATTTTTTAATCATTAGTTTTATACCGAAGTAAACATATACTCCATATTTAGATTTGCTTTTATATATTACTTGTTATATAATCAATATTGACTGATACAGTGAAAGTACTTATACAACCTTAAATTAATCAAATGATAGAGTAACATTACGCAATTAACCTTATTTTGTGTATTACTTTCTCTCATGACCAATACTCCGTATTAAATAAGAGAATGAAACTTATTCTGTGAATTACTTTCTTAAGTAATCAGTGTTTTATTTAACAATCAATGCCATAAAAAGTGATTATTGTAACTTCAAGCAGCACATATTTGATTACTGTCTTGTACAATGTATGTTTTAACTGATTATCATTGTCCAACATCACATTATCACTTTCAAAATGTGCACCTGTACTAATTTTAGATTTTACAGGATGTCTTGAAGCACAGAGATGCTGCACAAGTTGCTGCCGTGGAGGCTTTGCAAGAGGCTTCAGTTACGGAAAGCATACTTCAATGTATAAGGTACTATTTTGGCTTATGTATCAGAATTAAGTTATGGCCAAATTACTTGTAACCTATATTTCAACTCTCAGGGAGATTTTTTTTTTTTTTTTTAACTATTTTGCTCTTTTATTCATTTGACCCGTTAAAGATAAAACGTGTCACAGCCCAAATACGGCCATTTATAAGTACGTACATGGGTCAAACCTTATCTCCTCTATTTTCTCGAATTTACATTGAATTATCTTTATGTCTGTGACAGCACATATTCTGAGCTCTGTACATCTGCAAATGAAGAGAACCCACAGCCAACTGTAGAACAGTTCTTAGTGATGCACGATAGTTTGAATAATGCTCATCATATTGCCAAGTCTCTATCTAAAGTCATCACTCTCAGTTCATCATCAGAATGCGAAGAAAACCCATCAGAAGAACAGTTAAAAGTAACATCAGATCGACGTAAACAAGCAAATCTTTGGGTCCATGCTTCCATAATTACCAACTTATCATCTTTCTTGGTCTACAGAAAACAACCATCTTCAACCACCAATAAGCCCGCATTAGTACTTGAGGGCTCCAAGAAGACCGTGTTAACAAAACCACAAGTCAAACCCCGTCAACTAGTCAACACAAAAATTGTAAACTCCGCTTTAGCTCGGCCATCTGGTGACCAAAAGTCAACGGCCCAACATCCACCAAAATGGGAAAAAGGAAGCGCTCTAGAGGAGACATTAGAATTGGCAAAAATGTTAAAAATGGAGTCGTGTGATTGGTTCTTGGGGTTCGTTGAAAGATTCTTGGATGCTGATGTCAGCACATCCACCCCATATGATAATGGGAGGATTGCGGGAATGTTGACTCAGCTCAAGAGCGTGAATGATTGGTTAGATAAGATTTTGACTAGCAAAGACGAAGAAGAAAATGATCAATTTTCTGTAGAGACGATTGAACGTGTAAGGAAGAAGATTTATTATCGTCTCCTTACCAATGTTGAATCTGCTGCAGCTGCACTTGGTGGAAGGTCGGGATCATCACGAATTGTAAGCAAAGCTAAAAGGTAAAATGAAGTAATTTAAATATATTTGGTATATACAAGTTCAGCATATTGTTTTGGGTATAAAAAAAATAGATGGGAGTGTTTGTATAGTTAGTTTAAGAAGAAAACGCTTATAGTGATCAATTGAGGTTTTTAAGATTTGGGTTTCATTTTGTTGATATTTTACATTTTTTTGTTCTTTTGGAATACAAATATTGGAATTAGTTTGCAGATTTTAGTATATGGACATGTGGTACGACCTTTATGATAAGATGGCTGATATAACATACTAATAACACAATTTCAGATCCTAAAAAAATAAACGAAACTCAGTTACCAAAACTCTAATAACCAAATCCACAACTTTAATAATATAATTCAAACGTAAGCTAATCTTCATTAAGCTATTGGTTTTATTCCCATTCGTCGAAGCTTGTCACAGTTAGGAGTTGGATAATTTAAGTCATCTGAACGCCATTGCCCCTCAAGTTCACGTTTACAATCATATTGTCCAAATTTTACGTAATCCTTGATGACCCTCTTCTCAATATCGGCTCGTGCAGAAGTTCCAGCCGGATATTTCTTATCAAATCCTGATTTTACGTAATAATCAAGTCCATATTCATTAGTCTCCACGTGATTCTTAAAAATGCCATCTCTTCTAAACCGATAGAGACCGTGATGCCTTATTTGATGGATACTCCGATAAAACACGCCAAAAACCACCAAGACGATAAGCACACATATAGGAACAGATCTAGAGCGATTCATGACGATTTAACCAATCCTTGAGAAAAAAAAGAAATTTATATTAGGGTTTCGATTGGATAACATTTTTCAACTCGTACACATATAATCAAAGCATTAACATTTGATTTAGAGCTAACCGAAGGATATTGAGACAAACTATAACTGGAAACTGAATTACGTTATTATTGAAGATCAAACATATAAAATCCAATATATGCATTGTGCTTAATATCAAACTATAACTGGAAACTCAATTACGTTATTATTGAAGAACGTCAAATATTCACTATTTCACATACTACTTTAGGTAAAAAGACTATAAATAAAATATATGGGAAATAAAGCTGAACATGTTATGATCACTGATTAGTACATCTTTTGGAATTCTAGCTAATTTAACTAAATTTTAATAATATACAATGACCAAACAAAAATATGAATAATCATGAACCATAACGATAGCGCAATTGGCCTGGCTATAGGTAAAGGATTTTTATTTATATATATTTTTTTTGAAAATGTTAAACGTACCCATCTACGTTTAATAAATTTGGACATGCATGAATTGCTTGTATTTTCAGAATAATCGTCCACCATCTTAATTTAATTATTCTCAACCAACTAAATTAAATGCCCCTTATTACATGATTTTTATTTAATAAAAATAGCCCTTAAAGCTATTTCAAAATTAATTTTTTTATTAGATAACCATCACTAACAAAGCGGATAGCAAATTGTAATATAAAATAACCTCTTAACCATTGCCCTAATGCTAGTGGTAATAAAGAGTGTCACCTCAACCAACTTTCTCTTTACACTCAATTTGACCTATCAACTTAGTGTAATAACACAACCAACATCACCACTGAAACATACCCACTTAAACAAAAATATACCTACAAAAACCAAAATCACCACACACCCACAAACCGAATTCTTCCCCAAAGCACCTAAGACGCGTCGTCGGAGGTGAGGGTAATAAGGTAGCACGCGTCTTGCGTCCTCAACCTAGGCAAGAGACGCATCTTGCGTCTCTTATTACCATCAGTCTAAGAATTATACTCCGTAATTAACTAAGCCCAAAAAATAATTACATAACACAAGATTAAACCTACTCTTTTTTAATTAGATAAATTTGTACATATAAAATACATGTACATGTTATATATACAAGTGGTTAAAGTCCAACAGTTTTTTGCATGTGATGAAGTACGTACTTCTAGTAGCCCTTCAAAGTTATGTTATCAAAGCCAATTTTTCATCTACAAATCAATTTTATCTTCAAATCAAGTTCGGAAATCTAGTCTTCTTATGGCATATATATTGGGTTTCTTATGATAATATATATAGTGTGTGTTCATAATATATATATAATGCAACAGAAGTTAAAGAACATATGTATTACATTCATACCTTAGTTGCAGTAAAAAAGCGTAGTTTAATCTACCTCGATCTTTAATTGGCTTTCAATGAGTTTATAGCTTCGAATCAATCTTTAATGATTTCATAGTTTATAAAGGGGTTGTTGCTGATTTATTTTGGTAATAATTAACATTCCATCTCTTCTTTTCTTTTGAACGGCAACTTTCCAATTAGATTTTTTTACCTTCTATAAATATAGTTTGAGTCCATATTTGTGACTTGTACATATATTTTTTTTACAATGCATCGTCAAATTAATGGTTAGACTATTTTATCATTCACAAAGTAAAAGAGACGGTGAATACATGTCATGTGACTTTTAAACTGTTTAGCCCGTTAGATCTTTCTGGGAGCTTTTTTATATCTTACCAATTTGACTCGCTAAATATAAGCTAACTGACCTCATTAAGTGTGTACATTTTAGGGTGGTTAGGGAAAGGTCGGAAAAAGTTCCCGAGATTAACCCGGTGAGACCGCGCACATATGAGTCAAAAGGACTTGCCCTCTCCGAGTAACATGAACAGGGAAAACCAAATCTGTTTTCCATTTTAAAATTTATCTCTTCTGAATATAATTATTCAATTTGACCCTAATCACATCCGTTTTCCAGGTAATTAACTCAAAAGCTTAACATGGGATATATCTCAATGACATGTCGGGTACAACCGTACAAGTCATATCTTTCGTAGTCTTAACTCTTAAACAAGACATTTGGTCATTGAACCTGGTGTTTTGTTTTCAATGATCTACTTATTTAGATGATCAAGTAATATTGGTGTTTGAGGTTCATCAATGGTGGAACACGACACATAACTAGAAAGAATGCTAATCCTATACCCTTTTGAATTTGCGTCTTGGGCCGGAAAATTTTTTGTAATCTTTTTTCTTTAAATAAGATAAATAATTCAAAATTTGTTATTGTAGTTTTTCTCTAAAAAAGTTTGTTATAGTAGTGCATATATACCTTTGTCGTTAATCCAGGATGTGTCATGAATATTTGAACCTTTAAATATATATACTCACACTACTATTCTAACAAACAAGGTGATTGAGAACTGGTGAGTATTAGAGGACTCATATGTTTGGCGTCTCGTGAATAATCACCCACAAGTCCACAACTAATGAAATAAGATTACTGCATATCAAGGTGCATACAAGTTAATTTGTAACTTTGTATCATACTACATGCCATGCAATAAACTAATCATGTTTGAAAATGTAATTATAACACAAACCCCAATCCCGGAAAAACAAATGGAACACAATTTGCAATGCTCGAATTGAAAACTCAATAATCAATACATTGTATAATAATCCAAACATAAGCAACCCAAACAGTTGGTTTCTAGGAGAAGAAATTTTGACACTACAACAATTAGTTGGACAGGCGAGGACCATTTTGGGGGGACGCCCCTGTCCCCGCCGAAAGTCGCTAAACGACAAAACCGAAATTATTATCCTGTTTTACCTCCTAACAATTACTTTAATCCGCCAATATTTTATGCTACTGATATTAGCTTTTGGCAGGGACGTTCCCCGCCAAAAGTGTTGGCGCCAAATTGCAACTTTATCCCGCCAAAGTTTTACTTATATATAACCTAACCGATCATCTTCAATTCGGCAAAACACAAATAACCCAATCGTCAATTCCAACAACAGCAGCAGCAGCAGCAACAACAACAACAACAATAACAATAACAACAACAACACTACATACGAAGATTTTCCATGTCACCTAACAGCTCACGGAGTATTGCACCCGACTGACATGCGTGGTCGTGGTCGTCGGGATTCCTTGCCATTTCAAGTCTTGCCTCCAGCATCATTACTCTTGTCTCTAGCACCTGTTTTTGTGATTCCAGCATGTTTATCCTAAGATCTTTGGCATTACAGTTTGAGCACTCTGTTGGTGCAAATCCATAACCTTGAGATGTTGAAGCAGAAGAGATTACTCTTAACTGGTCATCAAATTGACTCTTCCACATAAAATATCCACATCCATGATCTTTTTGTCTTGGCGGTTACATAATAAGGAAATTATAAGAGATTACAACCCAATTATTTGCATATTTACATAAATAAGAAATGTTTGATTGTTCACCTTCGAACGAGGACATACATAATATTCCCATCCAAATGTATCTTTTTGATGTGATGTTCTTAGTTTTATATTTCCTGTTCCACAAGAACACATAAAAGGATTATATCGTTGCATCTCAGGTTTTGAAATTGGTGTGAAGATAAGAGGTTGTGAGGTTGAGTGGTTTTGAGGATAAGAGTGTATATAATGTGTTTGTGAGGATAGAGCAGATCTGCTAGCTTTTGGTGGGAAGTTTTGGCGCCAATATTTTGGTGGGAAGTGTTGGCGCCAATATTTTGGTGGGAAATTTTGGTGGGAATGTCACAGTAAATAGATAGATAATACTGATGGGGTAGGTGACTGTTGGAGGTTGATGTCACAGTAAATAGATAGATAATACTGATGGGATAAGTGTGTTGAGGGCCCTATACCATATATGATGGCGTGTATAACCATATCATCTCGGCTCATTCGTTTAACATCTCATGTATAACCATATCATCTCGACTCATTCGTTTAACATCTCGTGTATAACCATATCATATCAGCTCATTCGTTTAACATATCATGTATAATCATATCATCTCGACTCATTCGTTTAACATCTCGTGTATAACCATATCATCTCGGCTCATTCGTTTAACATCTCATGTATAATCATATCATCTCGACTCATTCGTTTAACATCTCGTGTATAACCATATCATCTCGGCTCATTTTTTTAACATCTCATGTATAATCATATCATCTCGACTCATTCGTTTAACATCTCGTGTATAACCATATCATCTCGGCTCATTCGTTTAACATCTCATGTATACTCATATCATGTCGACTCATTCGTTTAACATCTCATGTATAACCATATCATCTCGGCTCATTCGTTTAACATCTTGTGTATAACCATATCATCGCGGCTCATTTGTTTAACATCTCATGTATAATCATATCATCTCGACTCATTCATTTAACATCTCATGTATAACCATATCATCTCGGCTCATTCGTTTAACATTTCATGTATAACCATATCATATCGGCTCATTCGTTTAACATCTCATGTATAACCATATCATCTCGACTCATTCGTTTAACATTTCATGTATAACCATATCATCTCGGCTCATTCGTTTAACATTTCATGTATAACCATATCATCTCGACTCATTCGTTTAACATCTCGTGTATAACCATATCATCTCGACTCATTCGTTTAACATCTCGTGTATAACCATATAATCTCGACACATTCGTTTAACATCTCGTGTATAACCATATCATCTCGACTCATTCGTTTAACATCTCGTGTATAACCATATTATCTCGGCTCATTCGTTTAACATCTCGTGTATAACCATATCATCTCGGCTCATTCGTTTAAATCGTTTAATTTTAAATGATTTAAATTAAGTATAAATGATTTAACTTAGTTAAAAATGATGTAAATAATATTAAAAAGTTTTAAATTAATTAAAGATGATTTAGAAAATATTTAAATTAAATTTAAATGATTTAATAGTGATTTAACTTAATTAAAATGATTTAAAAATAATTTTAAATGATTTAAATTAAGTATAAATGATTTAACTTAGTTAAAAATGATGTAAATAATTTTAAAAAGTTTTAAATTAATTAAAGATGATTTAGAAAATATTTAAATTAAATTTAAATGATTTAAAAGTGATTTAACTTAAATAAAATGAATTAAAAGGTTTTCTTTTTATTTCAAAAATACCTTTTGGCGGGGACATGTCCCCGCTAAAAGATTTCACGAATTTTTTATAATTCCCTCCTCACATTTACTTTATCCCGCCAAACTTTTTTGGCTATCGATAAAAACTTTTAGCGGGGACATGTCCCCGCCAAAAAGCTGGCTAGAAGACAAATTATCTTTTAGCGGGGACATGTCCCCGCCAAATGTAATCGCTAAAAAGACACCTCAATTATTAACAGATTTGGGAAAAACACTTAGAATAAAAAAAAAAAAACATTACCACCACACAGCTGTCCTTCGCCTTCCTCTCAACACCACTACACTCGCACCACCACTATTCACCACCACAGCACCACCACTACTTCACCGTACCACCATCTCCACAACAACACCACCACACTCACACCACTGTGCACGATGTATCTCTTTCTCCCTCCCGTTGTTTGATTCTTTCCTAAACCCCTCTCATTCTTTGATTCTCTTTATTCTCTTCTTCTTTCTTACTCTCGACAGTGTTACTAAAAAAGCCCAGGTTAATTTTTGTTAGATTTTTTCAATTTTTGTTAATTTGTGTTAATTCTGTTAATTGTTAATTTTTGTCATTAGTTTTGTGTTAATTGTTTTTAGTTTTTGATTTTTATTAGAGTAAACTCCAAAATACATCCCTGTGGTTTACCCCGTTTCGCACAATACATCACTCTCGTGAAAGTTTCAACAGATACATCCCTCCGTTAATAAAGGTTAACCAATATACATCCCTTGGTTAAAATAAGGACAAACCGTTATCTCCTAACGAGATAGAAAATATTTACACCGTTAGTCCTCTAGGTTAACGGTATTTGCACCGTTAGTCCTTTTTTACATTTTCATCTGTTTTTTACGCTTTCGTTCATTTTATACGTTTTCGTCCGTTTTTTTACGTTTTCCTCCATTTTTTTTACGTTTTCCTCCATGTTTTTTTACGTTTTTGTCCGTTTTTTACGTTCTCGTCCATTTTTGTACGTTCTCGTCCGTTTTATTACGTTTTCCTTCGGGGTTTTTTTTGCGTTTTCGTCCGTTTTTCTACGGTTTCCTTCTTTTTTTACGTTTTCCTCTGTTTTTTACGTTTTCGTCCGTTTTTCTCGTTTTTTACGTTTTCATCCGTTTTTTTATATTCTCCTCCGTTTTTTTTCGTTTTCGTCCGTTTTTTTACTTTTTCCTCCGTTTTTTATGTTTTCCTCTATTTTTACGCTTTCCTCCGTTTTTATACATTTTCATCTGTTTTTTATACTTTCCTCCGTTTTTTACATATCAGTCTATTTTTTTATGTTTTCCTCTTTGTTTTTTTTAAGTTTTCATCCGTTTTTTACGTTTTCATATGTTTTTTTTTATGTTTTGTCCGTTTTTCTAAGTTTTCATCTGTTTTTTACGTTTCTATCAGTCTTTTTTATGTTTTATCCCCTTTTTTACGTTTTCCTCCGTATTTATATATTTTTTTACGTTTTTCTCCGTTTTTATATGTTTTTTACGTTTTCGCTCGTTTTTATACGTAAAAAATAGACGAAAACATAAAAAACGAACGAAAACATAAAAAAGACGAACAAAGAAGTAAAAAACGGATGAAAACTTAGAAAAATGGACGAAAACATAAATAAACAGACGAAAACGTAAAAAACTGACTAAAACGTACAAAAACGGAAGAAAACGTAAAAAACGGACGAAAATGTAAAAAAAACAAACGAAAACGTAAAAAAACGAACGAAAACGTAAAAAATGGAGGAAAAATTAAAAAACAGACGAAAACGTATAAAAACGGATGCAAACGTATAAAAATGGACAAAACCGTAAAAAAAAGGAGGAAAACGTAAAAACGGACGAAAGCGTAAAAAACAGAGGAAAACGTAAAAAACGAACGAAAACGGAGGAAAACAGAAAAACGGAGGAGAACGTAAAAAAATGGCCAAAAACTTAAAAAACAGAAGAAAACGTAAAAAAAATGGATGAAAACGTAAAAATTTTCCATCTCGTTAGGAGATAACGGAGAAATAATTTGCACCGTTTGTCCTTATTTTAACCGAGGGATATATATTGGTTAACCTTTACTAACGGAGGGATTTATCTGTTGAAACTTTTGCGAGAGTGATGTATAGTGCGAAACGGGGTAAACCATAGGGATGTATTTTAGATTTTACTCTTTCTATTAATTTTTTTTTTTATTTTTTTTTCCTTTCGAGACCACATTACAGCCGAAACCAATCGAGACCAAGCTGAGACCACATACGAGAGCCCACTGTTGAGACCAAGAGGTATTATTTATTTTTATTTTTTTGTTTTTATGTGTTAGCGGGGACATGTCGCCGCCAAAAGTTTATAGTGATTAATTTGTGTTAATGTATTTTTTTAGCTAGCTCCCTGTTGAGACCGAGACCGAGACCAATTGCTGTCGAGATCACAGCCTTCACCACAGTAATTTTTTATTTTTATTTTATTTTATTTTATTTTATTTATTTATTTATTTATTTATTTATTTTTTGTTATTTGTTAATTCTATAAACCTTATTGTTGTTTTTAGTGTTAGCAACTTAGGCAACTTGGGGATGGTTTATATAATAAGAATTTGTTGATGTTATGTTTGAAAAAGCCCAATAAGCTCATTTTTTTTTTGTTAGAATGCGTTTGGAAAATAATCACTAGGACACAGTGGTGACATATAAACTAGTTTATTATGTGTTTTGATTTGTGAAATATAAATACCTAGAGGGTGTTTGGGATTGCTTATTTTTTTCGCTTATCTGTTTTTTAAGCATATAAACAGTTTTTTTCATAAGCAGTTAAGACGCTCCTTTTTGTATTGTTTATAGATGAATTTCAGTGAAGTTATTTTTAAGCTGAAGCATAAGCAGAAAACAATAAGCTAGTTGAGTCAATGTTTGTTGTTAAGGCGCTCCTTTTTGTTTGTTGTTATACAATAAGCTAGCTGAAGCATAAGCAGAAAACAATACCTGTAATGCTGGGTTTTGTGCTTGTGGGCCGGGGAGAATATTAGTCAATGTTTAATCTATCGTTTGTTGTTTGACCACCGAGACCGAGCCGACTCCAACGGTGAACCACAGCCTTGACCTTTGGTTTATGCTGTCCAAACAGCAGCCCACAAAGGGGTGTTTGGGTTTGCTTATTTTCTGCACTAAAGGGGTGTTTGGATTGCTTATTTTTCAGCCCCGAAAGGGTACGTTTGGTTAACAGCAGCCCACAAGGGGCGTTTGGTTTATGCTGTCTAAACAGCAGCCCACAAAGGGGTGTTCGGTTGCTTCCATTTTGCCTAATTTTGTTAATGTTTGCTGTTAATAAACGTGAAATGACCAAAATACGAAACGTGCAGTTTTGTTAAGTTGTTCACTTAATACACGTGAAATGTCGTTTATAATCCTGTTTGTATTTGCAACTATTTGATGTTTTAATATAAATATATGTGCATGAAAGTTAAATATCACTAAGAATATATACTCTCACTTGCTTACCTTGATCTTTTCATCATCGTGTATGCATGAGATACATTTGTTTGTCAATATCAATATCACACCTGCTTATATTTCATAAGCTTCAATTTTCCGGCTTATTTGGAGACCTGTGGGCTTATATAAGTATATTATGATATAATAAACTTATATAAGCTCACAAGTCTCCAAATAAGTCGGAAAATTGAGTCTTATGATATATAAGCCTAAATTGACACTGCGAATATGTTAGTATTATATGGTATTTGATTGTGTTAGACTTTGTAAATGATTTTAGGACTTTAGTGATTAATTTCGGAAAGTCCCCGTCCGAAGTTAATCATCCCATAGAAAACCCGTCCGAAATTAATTTATTAGAAATTAATTTCGGAAAGTCCCCTGTTTAGGACTGCTTTTTGAATGTTTTGTCTCATTTAGGATATGAATGCGTATAATTGATTTACTATTTGTGAAAATTTCAACAGTGTTTCCCCTTTACTCCTACGAATATGTCTTTAATGCACATATTTGGGGAGTTGAGGGGAAATGCTGCCGAAATTTTCTCAAATAGTAAATTCAGTTATATGCATTCATATATGAGACGAAACATTCAAAGAGTGGGTTAGGATTGCCTTCCATAATTGGATTAGGTGAACAAAACGCACAACTCGTAATTCCACCTTTATGTGTTTACGTGTAGATTTTTGTGAACATGTTTAATTCTATATAATTATTTGTTGCATCATTAAAACGTAGTTATGCCAATTGATAAGAGTTGGGTCTCATTATCTCGTGATAGCATCGAATTTTTAAAAGGTCTTAAAGCTTTTTGCGAGTATTGCAAGTCCTTTGTGAATATTGATGGGAATGTAAAATGTCCATGTGCTTGTTGTTATAACGTTGGTTGGATAAAGCACGAAGATTTGTTTGATCACATACACACAAACGGTTGGGACCAAAGTTATACGAAATGGTATAATCACGGTGAACCGGATGCCCGGACAGTAGTACTCAACACAAATCATCACGGGATGAGTGACATGGCTGAGTTCCTTCATGTGATCACGGTTTTTGAACCTTTTTGGCAAATTTGGATACATATGATTATGTTTAGCGAATTTGGTTATATATGATATTATGTTCTGCGAATTTGGCGATGTTGTAACATAAAACAGGCTCCATTACCATGTTGTTATTGTGTAGATTTTTTCCCAAAAAAATCTGGAAATTACCCATTTTGCAGCAATATGCTGCAAAATGGGTCAGAGGCAGCTTCATATGGTTAAGGCTTTTAGCGGGGACACGTCCCCGCCAAAAGAGTTGATCTCAACAGTGGATAACTCTTTTGGCGGAGACACGTCCCCGCCAAAAGAGCTGATCTCAACAGTTGATAACTCTTTTAGCGGGACACGTCCCCGCCAAAAGAGTTGATCTCAACAGTGGATAACTCTTTTGGCGGGGACACGTCCCCGCTAAAAGAGGTGATTAATTAACTTAATCATTGTTAATTAAAATAATCTCAACAGTGGATAATGCTTTTAGCGGGTACATGTCCCCGCCGAAAGTATTGCCACGCTGGACATAGTTTGACCAGCCCAAAGGCTGTGGGACCCACATGTCCCCGCCAAAAAGATGTATTTGTCCCCGCTAAAAGTATCAGCGAGGGGGGTTTAGCGGGGACGCTTCGGCGGGGACATGTCCCCGCCGAAAGCGTAAAATAGTCCCCTCCGATTGTGTCGAATGTTGTAGTGTGAAAATCAAACATGTTAAAGAAAACACGACCTAGGATTGAGCTACCTTAATGTCGTTAAAAAAATCTAAACCTTCGGAAATGGATTTATCCCCATGTCTCGAAGCCTGTCACATGCAGGAAAAGATTGTCAGGCTACAAACTCATTGTTCATCCCACCACTTTCTTCCTGGCATATTTCTTGTTCCATTTTTATGTAATCCACGATGACATACTTTTCAAATTCGGCTCTTGTAGGAGTTCCAACAGGATATTTCTTATCAAACCGCCCATGTGATCTTACATAATAATCTATTCCATATTCATTGGTCTTCATATGATTCTTAAAAACGACATTTTTGTTTAATGAATATGGAGCGCCATCGTGAGTTAATGCATTATAAGGCAAGCAAATAAGCAAGATAGTACCCAATGTTATAAGAAAAACACCAGAAAACCATCCAAAACACTTATCAACAGAATCTGGCTCAACATAATCTGGATATCGATTCCCACTCTCAATCTGCTCGGCAGGAGTTGCAACTTGCTCATTACCATACTTAGTAGCACCCATGGTGAGTCAACAAAATCTTGAGAAAAAAATAATCAAGGTTAGGGTTTCAATCGGATATTAATATATATTAGAGTTAATTTCATAAATGGTCCCTGTGGTCTGTCAGGTTTAACGGATTTAGTCCCTTTACTTTTTTTTAACGGATCAAGTCCCTGTGGTTGCGACCCATAACGGGTTTGGTCCCTTGACCAATTTTTCTGTTAGTTTGACCGTTAAGTTGGTCATGTGGCATGCACATGGAAGGGTAATTGTGTCTTTTCGCATTGAATTGGGGCTGTTTTTAAAAAACCAAGATTAAATCCATTTCATCTCATCTTCAATTATTTTTCACACATTAAAAACCATCACCACCAGATTTACACATATATTTCACATCTATTACACCACAATCAAGACACAAACACATCTATTTCATCTTCATCTTCATCCGTCAATCAACCCGCAACCACCATCACCACTAGATTTACCATACTGATAAAACACAAATTCTATTATTATTATAAAAATACAAACTCAGATTCTAAAACAATGAACAACATAGACACAATCACAGTGACACATATATCTAATCTTCTTCAATTTGTATATATAATCTTCTACAAAAACACATAAACTCACTGTATAATTCATAACCATATATCAACTTCACAAACTAGATTAACTATCATTTTAACTCTACAAAAATCTATACATATATACACAAACCATAAACATCACAAAAAAATTCTCTCATTTCTCACTAAACATACAAACATTTTTTTTCAGCATCTTCTTCAAGCCACTTACATAGGGATAGACATCAGACTTTCGAGTCAGCCTACCCGTGTGAAAGTAATTTGGATCTATCGATATATTATAACTCTTAACATCCCTATGTATAACTCCATACTTGGTTCCTATACCAGTATGAAGATAATTTATTCACTCCCTAACACAGACTGATAAAACACACTATCAATTCCATTTAATCCTACTCATCGGTCAACAAACCCAAACCACAAATTCATTAACATCATATCAGCCGCCCCCTTTCTTTCTTTACCCTATTCACTGAATCAGTCACTCAACCTGAACCTCATGAATTGAACCCAGTCGCTGAACCCATCGTTGAACCCCTGTTCTTGAACCCCAGCCCCTCACTTATTACCAATCACTTCAGGCTATTTGATTTTTTGTGAGTTTTGTTGTGGGGCTGTGATTCTTGATTTCTTTTGTTGTTCATGTCGGGTGATGAATCTTTATGGTGATTATAGATCTTTTTTTTTTTTCTTTTTTTTTTTTTTTTTTTTTTTGATGTTATAGATCGGAACTGGGTTTTTTTTGTTTTGGGAAGATGAAGATTTTTTTGGTGTTTGTGTTGTGTGTTTGTTTATGTGTGTTCGATATGATTTTGTTTGTTTGATGTTATAAAGGGGGTTGGATTTGTTTTAATAATAATAATAACAACAATAATAATAATAATAATAATATGAGGGTAGTTTGGTCATTTCATCCCTTCAAACAGTCAAACTAACAGAAAAATTGGTCAAGGGATCAAACCCGTTATGGGTCGCAACCACAGGGACTGGATCTGTTAAAAAAAAGTAAATGGACTAAATCCGTTAAACCCGATAGACCACAGGGACCATTTTTGAAATTAACTCTATATATTATGTTTTGACTCATACGCATGTAGCTAGCCAAAGCATTTACATCTGACTTGTAGATCTAACCAAAGAAAACTGAGACACAAATTGTAACTAGAAAAATACAAGTAATTGACGAACACGCATAAAATCCAATATATGCATTGAAGAAATAAGCACACAAATAGGAATAGATTTAGAGCGATTCATGACGATTTACAAATCCTTGAGAAAAAAAGGAATAGATCAAGATCTATAGTCTAGTCTACGTGCTAATTAATCAAGTAGATATAGTTAGAAAACTGACCAACGCTATCACATGCAAGAGTGACGATAAAGAAAGTTAATTATAACATGCACGCATTACCTCAAAATTACAATGAAAAAAATGGCTGTCTCCAATCAGTCTTCGAAGATTCAAAACCCTTTGTGAATGATTAAATAGGGCTCGTTGGCATACATTTTGAAAGAGAACGAGTTGGGCACCGGACCGCCGCGTTGCGGCGGGGCGTTGTTTCATGTCGTTGATAATTGGGCGGCGCAAATCGATAATATTAACACAGTACCAAATTTATTTAAATAAACTCATTAAAGAAACATGTAAGTTACACATAATTCAGAACATATTGTATATGGTTTTCATTATCTGAGGTCTCAAAGTCGAGGCATGTAGCAGCTTCATTTACCATCCTATGAACACGATTGATGTTATCGTTTATACTTTGGTTAAAGAAAGTTGTTCTACTCCAATTCCCTTTTCTTCACTTTCAAACAGCCCAAGTTGTGACCCATGAGATGGCTGCAGTAAACCACAAAATAAGATGGAAAAGGGTCATTTTCTTATGTTTAAGATCAAATCATTCTTTTAATGTGAGAAGCCATAAGAAAATGTAAGAAAGAGATGAGTTTTCTTGTGTAGGCATTTTTAATCATTGGAGATCATTTGTTCTAGATGAGTTGGTCTCAATAAAAAATTTGAAAATCTCCATGCATAAATAAGACACGTTGTGTTTGGCTGATGTACCATGCTTGACAAAATGTGTAATTGTAAAATGTATAAGTGAAGATATTTACCTTATCAAAAAAGCTTATGGTGTAGCTGCTGGGTACCGAGCCAGATGTTCAATGACATCTTCAAGAAGAGCTGGAATTGGCTCTTGTGGCCTACAGACGTATCAATATCAGTCATACACATATGCAATTTTCTTGTAATAAATGGCAAAAAAATAGTAATAATAATAATGTTATAGATGGTAAAATTATGGCAACATGTGTGACCAATTTTCAGTCTGCTTGGTCCATTTACATTCCAGGGAAAAAAAATATATGTGTTACCCGTGTGACCCGTTGGAAAAAGCCACCAAGTGGACCCACCCATCTACTCATAAATGGGTCAAAATTGGCAATTGTAATGAGAACGATCAATAGGTCTGGTGATAATAGAAAAAACGTACATGTCTGAGTGTAGCAAATGGTAGCAATGTTTTTAGTTGTTGTCCACAGACCTACAACGTCATGTTTTTATTTAGTTCTATCCAAAAATCTTGTCTCGTCAAAGTCACGTTCGGACGTCGCTGTGGTGCTGCTGCAATAACAAACTTTTGATGTGAGCACGTCAATTACCTAAATAGATAAATACTTCGCATGTCTTTTATTTGTGTGTATAAGCAACTTGTATACCCATTGTAGTAGTCATCATCATTTACATTGAGCTTGATAGATGTGTAAAGAAAGCCATGATATGCCCTCAGTAACTCACCTGTGGTTGCATGAGATATATGATTACAATATTATCATAAATAAAATATAAACCAAAGGATTTTTGTTTTAAAACTTACATAAGTCTAACATTTGCTCTTGTCAAATTTTCCCATATCAGGCTTGAATGAAACCATACTCCAGTTTTCACTACTCTTGCACTTTGTGATAGTTGGCGCAAATTTCTACCTTGAGTTGTTTGTCAACACCTAAACAACAATCGGATGTACGAATCAATCTCAATAATACACAATTTAAAAATAGTAATAAAATGCTAGAAACACGAATGTGGGTTATATGTGTAAAGCTTTTCGACCTTTGTTTGTTCTGCCTACATATCCTCTTTAGGTCGTCTCCATTTCCGGTAGAATGTCTTCCAATTGATTAAAGGACCAGACAAAATTCAGTGTACCAACTGTGATGAATATGTCTCATCTGCACACAATAATATATATACCAACTTTAGACTTTAGAACCAATTATTTCATCAACAATTTGGGTTGTATCAAGGTCAAAAAAAATAAAATAAATAACAGTGACCTATATCTAACACCCTTTGGTGGAAATGGAAGCTTTGTTGATCCAAGAACATTGATAATAGCAGGCATCTCACGTTCCAAAGCAAATTTAGCTTGTTCCAAATGACGTGACGAAAACATTTCTCCTCATCATGTAAGCACCGTTTGTTTGTTTAAGCTTATTTATTGGGTTATATATTTTCGCCTTATGTTTTATAAGCGACATTTTTTTTGGCTCATATTGGAACTTATGGACTTATACAGGGTGTTTGTTTTAGCTTATTTCATTTCGGCTTATGTTTCATAAGGCCAACTTCTCTAGCTTATTTTGAAATTTATGGGCTTATATAAGCTTATCATATCATAATAAACTTATATAAGGTATAAGTCTCAAAATAAGGCAAAAACTTCTGGCTTATGGAATATAAGCCAAAATCAAATAAGCTTAAACTCATAAGCCTACAAATAAGATTTAACAAACACCCATCATAACAAACTTACCACAAATCACAATCACGGACCAGCGTCTCTTTTTTAGGCCAGATCAATCAATCCATTTACAACCTACAAAGCAAAAAAAAAAAAAAAAAAAAAAAAAAAAAAAAAAAAAAAAAAACTAATTTAACTAAATGCCATAAAAGAAATTATGTATGGGATGACATAAGAGCAAGTTGCCTGATCAACTGACTTTGTACTCCACATGTGCAGATGTTAAGCCCAATCATTTTTATCCCAACAATATTAACAGAGCTTCCAAGTTCATTATATATAAGTGAAACCTGTGGATTCGTTTAACCAAAAACACATATTAGCAGAAACAAAAAAGCATAGAAAACTGAATGACTATATCAGTATCCATAGTAGCAGAAACAAAAAAGCATTTGAGAGGAAGAACAGAAACGGTACTCACGATGCGATGGTATTCAAACTCAGCAACTTTCATCACAGCCTATCATTCTACTATAACAGTAAGACCCTTAACAGGGCAAACATAACAAAGGCAGGAAAACCGCAATGGCTAACGTGATTCTCAAACTCTGAACAGCCACAATAATATATAAGCCACACCATCAAAATCTTAAGTTTCACTTAGTTTTCCATTTAATGAAGCAATAAACATCCGCAAAACTAACAATACAACACATAAATGATACAAATAAACCTAGAATCCATCTAATCTAAAGACAAAAAGTATAACCCCTAATTTTTTCTCATACAGCTTTTATGATTACAATTGAGGGTATGATTATTACCATAAACCCTAAATCTAAAATCCGACAAAATTAAATACAATTAAACCCAAAGGCATGAAATGTTCACCTGGTATAATCGGTCGTTCATTAGCAACAACCCACACCTCAAGAAACAACCATAACTCCAAAATGAAAACCCTCGCTCTTCTATTTTGACGATCTCAGAGGTGTGTCTGAGAAAAATCTGGAAACTTTGAGATTATCAAAGTATAAAGGCGGTGGAAAATAGGGCCAAAGTAGACACTAATGGACCGTGAAATTACATGGGCGGTCGAATTTGGGCTTGGGGAACTGTAGATGGAACGACGACGTTTCGGTCGACTTTTAATATTAGCGAAACATACATATTGTAGTGAGGATAGGAGAGCACGCAAATTCCCTTCTTTCCCTGCTGCCCAATGCTTAACTTCAGCATCTAAAGTTCCACCAATCCTCTGAAATGATAACAAAAGTAAAAAGAAAATGAAAATGACATGAAATGATATGATACTGAGCAAAGCAGAGTTGCAACATAAGATGGGCAAACCCCACAAAAATAGAAGTATTCCAGTGCTGACTATAAGCTCCATCTTTACATTTATATTCTTGATATATGAAGTTTTGATAAAGAAAAGGAAAGAACAAAAAGATGTCCGTATACTTACGTTTCGTTCTTCCTGTTCTCTTTGAGATTGCAGATCTCGCTGATTCTTTTCATCCAGCGCTTTCGCCTATGCACACACATTTCAGTTATGAGATTTAGAATTCATTTATCACATAAACAGGTGACATGTTTACGGACATCTTAACAGCTATAAACTTTCATAGATGATATGTGATTACCTGGTATCCTAAGCTGTAACAAAAACCCGATAGCAGCCTTGTGCCATAGCAAAGCGTGTGATCGTATCTAAGCTGATATTTCGGCTAACAGGATCCTCGAAATCAAATTAACCGCATAAACGTATGAACATATGATCGACTGAAATCTGACTATATAACTTAAAAGTGCTATAGGTACATATATTAACCCCACTTTTTTTAAGCCAAACATTTCATCAAACACATTATATACATAGTCCAAAATCTTAATCACCACCAAAAAGCAAAACCACATCAAACACCTAATTATATATAAATGAAATAATCACGGGGACAATCATAAATGCAATGTTTAATACATTAACACCTGAGACATACCTTAAATTCGCAATTCCTTCTTGTTCAAGCTGAAACCGATGGCGTTACAGTCTCTTCTTTCTAAGTCTTTTCTCTTTAATCTTGTTGAGGTCCTACTGCCTCTGAAATCTCAGTTACTGTATAAGTTTCCTCTACCGACTTTGTACTGATACAACAACCGAAAACCAATTTTAACCCACATCTCATCTTTTGTCAATCATTTAAAGAAAATCAGGGAAACTGCTTACCTCGTAATTTCTTGTGAAGAATAAGATGACTGATAGTCTTGTGAAAAGAACAAAAAGGGAGGCTTTACACCGTCGGTCGTTCGCGTCATCACTGCCATAGACCTTGAATCTTCCTCATGACGGCGTATATGTGAGAAAATTCTGGAAAACCTGAGATTTATCAAAGTATAAAGCGGCGAAGATTTGGATTGGGCTAGACAACATCTACCGGGCCAAAAAAAAGTAACCCACGAAGACTACTGTTCATGGAACGGATATGACACGGCGTCGTATCAAATGGCATTTAATATATATATATATTAATGATTTACTTTCCATGTGTTAGATTTTAGTTACCTCATATAACTTTAAAGTGAATCAATATATGTGTGTCCAGTCTCTCTGCAGTAAGATATCATATCTAAGATATTTAAAGCACGTAAGACTTAATTCCGTACAATCAATGTTTTAAAAACCGGACCAGACCGGCCGGTTCGACCGGTGTCCGGCTGGTCGGCCGGTTTAAAAAACCCCGGTTTTTTATAGTCACGTTCACTGTTCATAACCGGCCGGTTTTTCCGGTTTTGGCCGGTTTTTTCCGGTTCAACCGGTTTTGATTTTTTTTTTTTTTTTTTTTTTTGAATTTTTTTGGTCCGGTTTGGCCGGTCCGGTCGAACCGGTTGAACCGGCCTCCGGCTGACTGACCGGTTCGATGAAAAATCTGGTTTTTAAAACATTGCGTACAATGCTAAAGATATCGTATCAAAAGCTTATTGGTAAAGTATATTCAATGCTAAACGTACAGCTTCAAATTAGAAAGAAAAATATTAGTTTCGCTTGACATTAGTCATGATAACATGTGAACACATATGCATAAATGAGAAAAGTTCTATACGAAACAACATTTAGCTAAAGTACAAACCAAAAGATCTCATCCATCCATTCCCCTTCCATCCAACGGTGTAGATTACAAAAAAAAAAAAAAAAAGCGGAGGGGCATTTTTGTCAATCCACCCACACACTTTTTTCACTCCCTCCCCGTACTCTCACACACACACACACACACGTTTTACACTCTCTCTCCCTCCCCGTTTACCCCAATTCGTAACCCTAACCCTAACCACCCAATCCACCGTCAAACCACCGTTAAATCACTGTCAAATCACCGGTAAATCATTGAAATGGACCTACGAGAAGAAATTGCTCAATCTAAAGACTCTTCGTTGGCGGAATCGGATCAAAATAAGCTTCTAAATGTCGATTCTGGTATATTCTTGTCTCATTTTTTTAAATCAGTCATTATTTAGTGATAGTGAATGATTAAAATTGAGGTTAAGCTGTTGTATCAATAAGTTGATTAAGTGATTAACTGAGCGTGTTTAGAGTTAAGTTTTAGTAGTTAAGTTTAGAGTTGATTTGATGATATTGATGTTTGTTGAGTTTTCGTGTATCGAAATCGTTATCGGCTTTATTCGTGTGGTATAATCACATCAATTCTGCTACTGTTTGTTTTTCAGCTTAATTTGTGCTTATTTAGTGATAGTGAATGATTACTTGAGGTAAGCTGTTGTATTAATAAGCTGATTAAGTGAATAAGTGAGTGTGTATGAGTATGCTTAAGTTGAGCGTTGATTTGATGATATTGATGTTTGTTGAGTTTACGCGTATCAAAAATCGCTTCGCATTCTGTTATTTGAGCTTACGTATGCATAATTTGTGCTTATTAACGGTTAAGTGAGTTTGTTTGAGCTTTCTTTATACTGTTGATTTGTGTACTGTTTGATTGAGTTTAAGTTATGTGATTTAAGTGAGTGTGTTATTCAGTGATTTTGAATGCATAATTTCGGTTAATTTTACTAGTATTTGACCTTACGTATGCTTAATTTTAGCATTGATTTGATGATTCTGATGTTTGATTACTTTACGTGTTCGATCGTGAGTGATTAATTGAGGTTAAGTTGTTGTATTAGTGAGTTGATAAGTTGATAAGTGTTTAAGTGAGCGTGTTTGAGCTTTGTAAGCGTAATTTTACTGTCTAAATGATGATGTTGATGTTTTGTTGATGTTTTCGAGTGAAGAGTGATTATTTGAGGTTAATTAGTTGTTACTAATGAGCTGATTGAGTGAGTATTTTTGAGTTTGCGTGTGCTTAATTTTCGTTGATTCGATAATTTTGATGTTTGTCGAGTTCATGCAGTGTGTTATTTATGTTTATGTGTTTAATGTATGATGTTTTGGATTACGAGTTATTAGTTGCGGTTAGTTTGTTGTGACAGTGAGCTAAATTAAGTGATTGAGCCCTGTAGCGAGTGTGTTTGGTCGTTTATTCAGTTAAGGTTAGCTGATTAAGTGATTAAGTTAGTAGTTAGTATTTGGTTGTTGAGCTGATTAAGTGATCCAGGCTGTGTGTTTTATTTTTAGTTTGCAGTGACTCTGAATGTTTAAATTTGGTTAGCTTTGCTGTACGAGTGAGCTAATTAAGTGAGTTTGTTTCTTAATTGTAAAGTGTAAAATGACTGTAAAGGTGCAATTGCAGACCTTGAACAGTCACCATTGTGCTGTTGTTAGTTTCTTATATCTAAAATTTGTCTCAAGACTAATATTATTCTTTTCATCTTAAAATTGATATAGGTTTAATTTTGAACCCAACACCGCTGTCGCGGTTTAATCCGTATGATAAGAAATCAAAGAAGGATGTTGGTAAGTCAACCAAACCAGCAGATGTCGATGTTGGATCGATAATTGCTGATGTTGTTACGGATTTGTCGAGTGAGAAGGATGTTGTTTTGGCGAGTGAGAAGGATGCTGATGTTGTGGTTGGTAAGTCAACGGCGAGTGAGAAGGATTCTTTTGTTATTAAAATTAAGTCGAGGGGTCTTGTGTATGAGAAACGGAATAGTGATCGTCGGAAGCATAAAGCAGAGGATAAGCAGGTTCTGTTGGTAATGAATACAATGAATCCCATTATGAATTCCATAGGATTCACAGTGAATCCCATGGGATTGTATGTGAATCCTATGAGATTCACTGTGAATCCCATGGGATTTGATAATGAATCTTTTTGTTATCAAGTTGTTTATATTATGTTTTTTTCTTTTATGTAGATGCTGATGAAATCAAAAAGGCTGTGTTGGATAAAGGAGATCAGATTAAAAAGAAACCGAAGCTGGTGTTTGAAAAAGGTATAGATCTGTTTATTTTTTATTTTTATTATTTTATTGTTTTATGTTTTTGTGATGAATACAGAATGCCATTATGAATCCCATAGGATTCACAGTGAATCCCATGTGAATCCCATAGGATTCACAGTGAATCCTATGGGATTCAGATACAATCCCATAGGATTCACTGTGAATCCCATGGGATTTGATAATGAATCTTTTTGTTATCAAGTTGTTTATATATTTTTTTTCTTTATGTAGATGCTGATGAAAACAAAAAGGTTTTTTTAAAAAGAAAGAAGGGCGATTCTTCCAGTTCTGCTAAAGAAGATATTATACACAGAAGATGTTTGAATTAGCACAGGAAACGTTGTTTGCCCGTCATCTGAAGTTGTATGGTCACAACAAACATGTTAGCATTCGTAAAGTCAAGCCAAGAATCGCAAGCCTCAAGTGGAAGACCAAGAACAACTTCATAGATTGTGGTGTTTTCACTATGTTACATATGGATAATTAAACCGGTGAAGCTCCTGGAAAATGGGATTGTGGTTTGGTTGCCGAGTCTAAAGAGCAGTCTGACCAATTGAGGATATTGAGATTCAAGTTTGCCACCAAGATATTGTTACACAAGGTTAATGTTCATGCGCGTAGGATGTATGAATTAGCATTGGAGTTTGATAAACTTCCTGCTGGTGAAAAGATGTCTATAATTCTTTCAGCAGTTAGGAATAGGAATGCACGTGACCGCAATTCTAGAAGTTCGTCTTTTGTTAATGTTAGGACAATAGCTAACATTTTGTGAATTGTATAACAATAACTGTTGAAGTAATTGGTTTACATAGATTTTCTTTTATGATATTATCATATTTTTATGATATTTTATATAGATTTTCTTGTGAATGGTTGAAGTTATTTTAAACGAACTTCAATGAATCCCATGGGATTAGGGAAATAATCCCATGGGATTCATTTGCTAATCCCATGGGATTTTTATACAATATAGATTTTCTTTTAAGATATTATCAGATTTTTATGATATTTTATATAGATTTTCTTGTGAATGGTTTGTTATTTTAAACGAATTTCAATGAATCCCATGGGATCAGGGAAATAATCCCATGGGATTCATTTGCTAATCCCATGGGATTATGTCCCTAATCCCATGGGAATCATACAGAATATAAGTAAGAAACAAGACATATTCAATCCCATGGGATTATGTCCCTAATCCCATGGGAATCATACAGAATATAAGTAAGAAACAAGACATATTCAAAGTAAACAAGAATTTTCTTTGCAAATCATCTAAATAATCAAGTAAAGAAGAAAAAATAACTAACATAAAACCAGAATATAAAAAGTTTGTTCAAGAAACTATTGGTTTCGGCTTTCGCCTTGCTTTTGGGTTATCCGGACAAGTTGTTTTTGTGTGCAAGTTGGTCTTCACTCCACAATAGCCACAAACCTTCTCTTGTTTCTTTTTAACTCCAAGTGCTTTTTCTTTCTCACTCTTTCGCCTTTTATTGCGTTTTATCGCAAATAACAGACAACTTTTGTTCAAGATTGTTAAGCAATTCCTGGAGAAAAAACAAATAGGAATATTCATAATAAGATAAGCACATTGAATCCCATGGGATTCACAGTTAATCCCATGGGCTTAAATGTGAATCCCATGGGATTAACTGTGAATCCCATGGGATTGTGTATGAATCCCATGGGATCCTAAACATGCTCACACATAAAGAAGTATCACAAGAAAATAAAACAAGGAATTAACAGTTAATCCCATGGGATTGTGTATTTAATCCCATGGGATTCACAGTTAATCCCATGGGATTCACAGTTAATCCCATGGGCTTAAATGTGAATCCCATGGGATTAACTGTGAATCCCAATAGCCACAATAGCCACAAACCTTCTCTTGTTTCTTTTTAACCTTCTCTTGTTTCTTTTATTGCCAAAAGTCCTTCAAAACCAATTCTTTCATCGCAAATAACAGACAACTTTTGTTCAAGATTGTTAAGCAATTCCTGGAGAAAAAACAAATAGGAATATTCATAATAAGATAAGCACATTGAATCCCATGGGATTCACAGTTAATCCCATGGGCTTAAATGTGAATCCCATGGGATTGTGTATGAATCCCATGGGATCCTAAACATGCTCACACATAAAGAAGTATCACAAGAAAATAAAACAAGGAATTAACAGTTAATCCCATGGGATTGTGTATTTAATCCCATGGGATTTACAGTTAATCCCATGGGCTTAAATGTGAATCCCATGGGATTAACTGTAAATCCCATGGGATTGTGTATGAATCCCATGGGTTTAACTGTGAATCCCATGGGATTGTGTATGAATCCCATGGGATCCTAAACATGCTCACACATAAAGAAGTATCACAAGAAAATAAAACAAGGAATTAACAGTTAATCCCATGGGATTGTGTATTTAATCCCATGGGATTCACAGTTAATCCCATATGATTAACTGTGAATCCCATGGGATTGTGTATGAATCCCATGGGATCCTAAACATGCTCACACATAAAGAGGTATCACAAGAAAATAAAACAAGGAATTAATAGTTAAACCCATGGGATTGTGTATTTAATCCCATGGGATTCACAGTTAATCCCATGGGCTTAAGGGCACGTTTGGTAGAGAGAATTTCAGAGATTAGAAATGAAGTAGAGAATAGAATTCAGAGAATAGATGGGTAGAGAAATTTAAAGTCAATTCTAGTGTTTGGTAACATGAGAAATAAACTCGAGAATTGGCAAAAAAAAAAAAAAAAAAAAAAAAAACTTTTTATTGAAAGAATTAGAACTTTTGTTTTTTGATTTAAAAAAAAAAAAAAAATTTTCTAAATAACAATTCTAAAAAATATATATTTAAAAAAAATATATATTTTTAAAATTTTTTTTTTATTTAAAAAAAAACTTATTTAAAAAAAATTATTTTTTTTTAATTTATTTTAAAATTTAATTTTTATAAAATTAATTAAAAAAATTATTTATAAAAATTTATTTTTTCTAAATAACAATTCTATAAAAAATATATTTTAAAAAAATATATTTTTTTAAATTATTCTTTATAAAAAAATTATTTTAATTTTTTTTAAAACTTATTTTATAAAAAATTTATTTTAAAAAAATTATTAAATTTTTTTATAAAAATTATTTTTTAAAAAATTTCGTAAAAAAATTATTTCGTAAAAAAATTTATTTTTTAAAAATTATTAAATATTTTTTTATAAACAAATTATTTTTTCATCAATTTCGTAAAAAAATATTACAAAAACTAACCATTTCCATTTCTCCAATTTCCCAACAAAAAGTGAGAAAATGAAACTTTAAAAATTACACTACTAATTCTCTATCAATTCTCTCCAATTCTCCGCTTTTTTATTTCCCTGCTTAACCAAACACGAGATATGATGCCATTTCCATTTCTCCACCCTTATTTCTCGGTACCAAACATGCCCTAAATGTGAATCCCATGGGATTAACTGTGAATCCCATGGGATTGTGTATGAATCCCATGGGATCGTAAACATGCTCACACATAAAGAAGTATCACAAGAAAATAAAACAAGGAATTAACAGTTAATCCCATGGGATTCTGTATTTAATCCCATGGGATTCACAGTTAATCTCATGGGCTTAAATGTGAATCCCATGGGATTAACTGTGAATCCCATGGGATCGTAAACATGCTCACACATAAAGAAGTATCACAAGAAAATAAAACAAGGAATTAACAGTTAAACCCATGGGATTGTGTATTTAATCCCATGGGATTCACAGTTAATCCCATGGGCTTAAATGTGAATCCCATGGGATTAACTGTGAATCCCATGGGATTGTGTATGAATCCCATGGGATCCTAAACATGCTCACACATAAAGAAGTATCACAAGAAAATTTATCCTGAATCCAATGGGATTCATACTGAATCCCATGTGATTCATCTATGAATCCCATTAAACAACAAAATCAGAATCCTAAGGGATTCATCCATGAAAAAACAAAATCAGAATCCTAAAATTAAACAACCAAATCAGAATCCTAAGGGATTTTACCATCATCTTCCTTCATAGCAACATTTGTGAGTACATCATCTACATCATCATCT